>VMDO01012268.1:0-62970 GCA_007922755.1 Pedetes capensis | reverse complement strand
GAGGGGCTATTCTCAGGTCAGAATAAATAATACAATGACATGGAATTTTTAAAAACTACCCATCTACTTAGATATATTTTAATGAACACACAGTATTTTCTTCTCATTCCCATCTCTCTCTCAATATCACCTCTTTCACTTGAAATCTGTCAAAGTTAGCAGACACATTAACTTGTTATTTATGTCTACTTTATAATAGATTTCAAGGTCAAGAAATTAAAACTGTTTGCCTAAGGTCAACTTTGCCATATTTTTCTCAGGTGGTAGGAAGATTTGCAATATATCATTTAGTCAAGTAAAGAGATTTTGAAAACATAAACTTTGTTTTAGAAGAGTATCAAACTTACAGAAAAAAATATGAAGATAGTATAGTACAAAGAGATCTCATATGTGCCACCACCATTTTTCCTACTAACAGCTTACATTCATGGGCACATTTGTCACAATTAATGAACCAATATTCCTAGGTTATTATTAACTAAAATCCATATTTTATTTAGATTGTCTTGTTTTTACCTAATTTCCTATTATTCCATTCCCGGATTCTGTCCATGACCCCACATTATATTTAGCAGTCACATCTCCTTTGGCTATTCTTGCCCGCAAGAATTTCTCAGTTTAACCTTGTTTATGAAAAGCTTGACAGTTTTGAAAACTACTGACCAGGTGAAACGTAAGATGCTTCTCTATTGGAATCTGTCTGACATTTTCTTCACGGTTAGATTGGGGCTTTGGGTTATGGGGAGTAAGATCTCAGGAAGACAGAGCCATTATCATCACATACTAGGAATATTACTTCTCACTGCTGAGTTTAAATCACTGGTTATAGGTCAAAGTCACTGGTTACAGATCACCCTGAAGGAGTGGAGAGTCATGCTTTTAGCCCCTGGAGAGCAAAGTATGCATATAAATAAGTTAGAATTCTTTTGCATGGGAAATTTGTTATGCTTGCTATTTAGTTACTTATTCATCTATATCAGATTCATGGATATTTATTTATAATTTGGGTGATAATTTCATACTACAGTATTTTGTTGTAAAACTGTTCTAGCTTTGGCTATTGGGGGATTATACAATTGCATTCTGGGTTTCTTTTAAAATCTCTACCTCCTTATGGGTAATTTTACACTTCCTACCTTTTATGCACTATATGAAGGCCTGAGCTAATTTTGTATATTTTGCATGCTAGTCCTAGATCCACTCCTTTCTTTGAGGAGATTTTGTTTTTTAAAGAGGAGAATGCAGATAGAGTGTGGAAATCCAGTGTGTTCACTGCTCTGGAGGTTGTTGCTTCTCAGCCTTCTCAGGTGGTGGAGGAAAAAAAAATGTGCATATACTAACCAGTGTGTAGATATATGCTTATGGCTATTTCTATGTGTAATCATATATTTCCATATTAAGCTAAATATAACTTCAGACTTGAAAAGGAAATTTTTATGTGTCTTCCTGTTATTGGCTAAATGATTTGTATCCTCCCAACATACATACATTTAAGCTCTAATACCCAAGGTGGCTGTACTTGGACATGAGGCCTCTAAGTAAGTAAGTAAAGTTAAACAATGCCCTAAGGATGGGGCCTTGATCTGACAGGATTAATATTCTTATGAGTAAAGTCACCAGGGAGCATACTGTCCGTATGTGCCAAAAGAGCTCCTGTGAGCACACGGCAAGGTGGAGGCTGCCTGCAGGCCAAGAGAAGCAGCTTTGGAATGAAGTCTACCTTATGGGTCCTTGATCAAAGACTTCTCCGACTCCAGAGCTGTGAGAAAGTAAATTGGTATTGTATAAGCCACCTAATTTGAATATTTTGTTATGCAGCCTGAGCAGACTACTTCACAATCCATACTTTCTAAGTATAAGCTTTATAATTATAGTAAAATGAGGGAGCAATGCATTTCAGTACTCATATCTTTATCAGATTTGTCAAATAAAGTTTAAAAAGAACAATACATAATGAAAATTAGTCTGGTTATTAAGTACTGATAGCAGTAAATCTTATTTTTGTTGTTGTTAGATGCCCTTGAGTAGGGTCCAACTCATAGTGACTCTCATAGGGTTTTCAATGGCTGATTGTTTCAAGATTGTCTTGGGAGTAGATTGAGTGGATTGCCATGTCCTTCTCCCATTCAGTCAATTTTAGGAAGGTAAAATATGTTATTCTATTTAAATTTAACTTCTTTATTATCCTAACAAAAACCAGTGTCCCAGAATTTTAATTTCCTCACTATATATGTAATTCAAAAGTAACACCAAGTAGGCAGGATGTTCTTTAAAGCAGATTTTAGAGGAAGCATTAATTTCATTTAAACAAATGAGATGAAAGTTGTATTATTCTAATTAACATCCTCTTTGAAAACATACATATCTTTTATAAATTTCTAAAGTCAGAAGCAAAATTGTGTCAAAAGTATTGTTTCTTTCTGAAAAAACATAAGAAGTAGAATGAATGAATCTTCCAAGCTTCATTTTTTCTCAATATTAACATTTTCCTGGAATTAAAATGTTTTGGTTTCCTCAAATAAGAATTTATCTTTCTTTCTTAAAGAAATATACAACACAAGCAGGGTGCAGTGGTACACACCTGTAATCCCAGTGATTTGAGAGTCTGAGGCAGGAAGATCCCAGGTTTGAGGCCAGAGGCAGGCTGTTTAATTTAGAAACTTTCTCAGAATAAAAAAAATTAAAGAGGAGCTGGAGGTACCACTTAGTTGTAGGGCACATGCCTAGCATGTATCAGGCTCTGGGCTCAATATCCCAAATGCTGAAAAAACAAAACAAAATAAAACAAAAAACAACAAAAAGTGTATATGTTGTTGTTGTTAGGTGCCATCACACTACAGTATCTACACAAGGCTCAAGGCTCAAACTCTCAGTACTACAAAAAAAGAGAAAAAAAAGGCCCCCAAAACATAAAAATAAAATAAACGACAAACACACACACACACACACACACACACACACACACACACACACACACACTGCAGTATTGGGAGGTTGAACCTGGGGCCTTGTACACGCTAGGGAGGTGCCCTACCACTGAGCTGCACACCCAGCCTGCTAACTATATATTTTTATTTTAAGGCAGGGTCCTCCTAAATTGCACAGGCTGCCTCTGGCCTTGAACTTGAGATCCTCCTGCTTGAGCCTCCTAAATTGCTGGGATTATAGGCTTGTACCACCATGCCTGGCAGTCCTAAGTATTTAAGAATGGTAGCTGTTGACAGAAAACCTCTTCTTTAGAAGTTATGAACGATCAAATAACTTTGAAATGCATACTGCTTTTGTTGTTAAGTGCCATTGAGTAGTAGCTATGTCCCTGCAAGAAAAGTACCTTACTAGAGACTAATGGAGCATCCTCTATCTTTGTTGGATTCTTGCAAAGAGAGAAAAAAAGACCTTTTAGGAGCAATTATATTTTGTTATATGCCCGGATGGTATTGTGTCATGAAAAAATGTAGAAAAACACTGGATTTACTTCAGACAGAGGTTGTTCTGTGAAGTATTTTCTCACCCCAGAGTGGAATGGGTTGGGGTTTAGCTCAGTTGGTAGAGTGCTGCTCCACACTTTTTGAGGACCGAGGTTTGATCCCCAGCACCACAAACATGGGAGAAGGTTGTGGCAATCCCCCCACCCCAAGAAAGAAACAACAAAAACCAATCGCAAAACAATCAGCCATGGTAAACAGTATGAGGGTTGTTGTGAGTAGGACATGACTGGATGGCACCTAACAACAAAGTGTTTGGAATAGCCAAGCTTGTCTGCATCTGCTATTGGGCATCACAGAACTTTCATCCTAGCTCCAGATGTGGTTCAGAAGTAACTTTTTTTTTTTTTTTTTTTTTTTTTTTGTGGTAGTGGGGGTTGAACCCAGGGTCTTGTACTTGCAAGTTTTGCAAGTGCCGGACCACTGAGCTGCACCCTCAGCCCATGTTTTTACTTTTTGAAACAGGGTCTAGCTAAATTCCACAAACTACCTCTGGTCTCGAATTTGCGATCCTCCTGCCTCCACCTCACAAGCCACTGGGATTACAGGTGTGCGTCACCGCGCCTAGCTCTGAAGTAACATTTCTTTTGAGGTCCTGATTCGAGCACTGTTTTCATTCCAGCAATGTTGTGAAGCCTCTTTTATTAGTGTAAGAATGATTGTGGCTCTAATACTCATGAGACAGTATGAAGATTCTGGAAATTAAATTTATAAAGCTTATTCACATTAACCTACATAACCTCAGGTTTTTGTTTGTTTGTTTCATTTTGTTTTCAGTAATGAAGATTCAGATAACCTCATTGGGCACATTCTCAGCGTTGCCTTCAATACTATATTATTAGACTACTAATCATGGCCAGTTAATGGGGTTTAGAGTTATGAAATAGTATAAATTCTATGATTAACACAAGGGCTATAAAATCTCTAGACTGCTGGTTCTGCACCATGAACTTGTACTCATATTAGACTTCAGGTTTATATTCTGAGTTTACCATTTTGACTTTATGTCTCCTTGGGACAAATGTTCTCTGGTGACCTTTAATTATTGTACTGCCAGTAGAGCCTAGGAAATGGACATCATTAGCAGTCTTGCCTGGATAATTAAGAAATAAGTTCAGAGGGATAATTGTTCCATCATTACTTCTCTTTGCCTTCTGACAAATTAGTTTTTTTTGTAATCGAGTTGACCATATGTTCAAATCTATGCAATTAATAAATCACTGTATTAATTTAGAAATTTATACATAAATACAAACTATGATCATTTGCTCTTCCTCCTCCTCCTCCTTCTCCACCTTAGACAGGTAATGGGGAAGGGGTGAGGTGGAGTTCTAGTTACTTTAGTGTGTTTCAGATCAGTGTTATGGATCTATTTTGTATTCATTCCCTGTGATTTATGCATATTCCAGTGAAGCAAGAGAATGTGGAATGGAGAGGATCAAGGATTTTGAAATGTGGTTCTGATTGCCTTTGACATTTTAAATAAAGAAGAAATTTTTGTGTTACCCTGCTGTTCCCTAACAGACTCAAGTAGATGAATCAAGACAATGCAGAAATGAACTTGAACAAATTTTACATTACCTTTGATTGTCCTAGTGGGAGCCCTAAAGCAAAGCCTAGACTAAGTGATGTGGGAGGTTCTAGAAGACATTAAAGTGGAGCATGAGACAGTTCTATCCAAAGCAATTAGTGTTCAGATCTGAAATCAGCAGTACTTTAAAGACATTCATAACTGTTCAAACCTCTGCACCTTTAGGCAGGCTGACTTTGAGAATTTATTTCTTCCTGAATTAGTTCTGCAAAAGGTAAAGTGCACAGAATGCTAAGTAGCCCCTTCTCGCTTCAGATTATAACGGCATGGCCAAGAGGCAACTGCCACAGGCTCTCCAAATTTCTCCAGGAGTTGCCGCTTCATCTCCAGAGCTACGTGCTCTCTTATTCAATATTGAGAAATTAACAATTAATTTCAATCCTTGACCCAGACTAGGATATTTGGTTAGAGAAAAAAATAATAAAAAGTATGTCCATGTATTTGCACTGTTTACAGGAGATAACATACAGAGATAGGCATATGGTTTTGATGGTTGCAGGCATGGTGAAGCAGATTGAAAGGAGTGAAAAATTAGAAGAGTGATAACATCTTGCCACCTCCTGTCATAGTAGGACAACTCCTTCCAGCCCATGGCACAGGTTATAAAGGTGAAAAAAAAAAGGTGTACACAAAATCCAAACATGAATAGCCAAAGCTAATCAAATACTTGTGTTTATTAATTATAATTGAGTATTTACCAAAAAGGCTTAGAGACTAGGAAAGTTTGGGGCATTTTCCTCAAGAATACATAAAATAATCCTAACAATAGAATTTTTAGATTAGAGTTAGACATTCATTTTTATTACGTATAAATTACCAGAAAACTTCATTATCATAAAATATTAATAAAACTATGTTGATCACTAAGTACCTGAATTTTATAATTTTTAACTTGTATTTTTAAGCAATAAAATTGTACAAAATGAAATTGTATCCATTTATGGGGTACAATGTGGTATCTTGTTAGATGTATACATTATATGGGCTGAGATTTATCACAGTTGGTAGAATGCTGCTCTGTACTTTCTGAGGCCCTGAATTTGATCCCTAGCACCACATAAATGGGAAAATGACCTAGCAGCCAACTCAGGACAATCAGGAAAACAATCTACCATTGAAAACCCTATGATTAGCAGAAAAGCACTGCTATCTCACTGGCACTGACCTCATGCTGGACATGGCACAGTGTCTGGGAATGTTTCGTTCTGTTGTACACAGGGTCATTATGAGTCAGACACAAAACAACAGCACCTAACAACAACATATGCATATATATCATATGACAGTTCTATTTTTAATTTTTTGAAGAATCTCCTTACTCTTTTCCATATATTACTTTACATTCCAACAAACATTAGTCAAAATTTTCCTTTTCTCTGCATCTATGCCAACACTTGTTATGGTTTGCCTTTTTGATAGTACTAATTTTAACAGATTGAGCAGATATCTCATTGTGGTTTTGAATAAATTTTTCTGGTAGTGATAATGAATATTTTTTCATGTACTTATTCCACTTATAGATCTTCTTTTGAAAAATATCAGTCCATATTGTCCATTTTTTATTGGATTTATTTTCTTGTTATTGAATAATTTGAGTTTTTGCTATATTTTGGATATCGGCCCTTTAAATGATGCATGATTTATGAATATTTTGCTCAATTCCACAGGTTATATCTTTACTCTGTTATTCCTTTTCTGTGCAGAAGCTTTTTAGTTTGTTGTACTCCAACTCAACTATTTTAGCTTTTGTTACCTGGGTTTTCAAAGTTTTTTTCAAAAAGTTCTTGCCTAGACTATATCATAGGGATTTCTTCCAGAAGTTTTATAGTTTGAGATTTTAGATTTAAGGCTTTAATCCATTTTGAGTTGATTTTTGTATACAGTGAGATATAAGAGTTTAACTTCCTTCTTTTGCATGTGGAAATCCAGTTTTACTATCATTATTGGTTAAAAAGATGTTTGTTGTGCATTCTTGACATTTTCATTGGAAATTATTTGGCTGTGAATACATAGATTAATTTCTTGGATGTGTTGTTCCATTGGTCCACTGGTCTCTTTTACTTATTTATTTAGTGTTCCTAACATGCTGTTTGGGTTACTATTGCTCTGTGGTATATTTAAAGTTGGGTAGTCTCATCCTCCAGCTTTGCTTATTTTTGCTCAAGGCTGTATTGACTATTTGGGATCTTTTGTGGTTCCATAACAACGAAATATTTTCCCTATTTTTGTGAATAATGTCTACATATTTTGATAGGGATTACATTGAATCTATAGGTGGCATGTGGGCTGGGATTTAGCTCAGTTGGTAGAGCACTGCGCTGCAGTCTCTGAGGTCCTGAATTCAATTCTCAGCAACACAAAAATGGGAGAAGGGCCTGGCAATCCACACCTGAGGCAATCCCAAAACAGTCAGCCATTGAAAACCCTATGAGGGTCGCTATGAGTCAGATACCGACTCAACGGCACACAACAACAGCATAGGTGGCATGTATCTTTGGGGAGCATGAGCATTTATTGCTTATCAATTCTTCCAATCCATGAACACAGGATATATTCCATTAATTTGTGATTTCTTCAATTTCCTTTTTTTTGTTTGTTTGTTTTGTGGTACTGGGGTGTTAAAGTCAGGCTTGAGGCATGCTTTGCAAGCATTCTACCATTGAGCTGCATCCCAAGCTCAGTGTTTACTTTTTATTTTGAGATAGTCTTGCTAAATTACACAGGCTGCCTCTGGCCTTAAAATTGTGCTCCTCCTGCTTCAGCCTCTTGATTTGGTAGGATTACAGTCATGCATCAAGGTGCCCAGCTAGATTTCTTTCATCAATGTTTATTGTTTTTATCTTTTTGAATAGATTTATTTCTATTTTCATGGTATTACAAATGAAAATTATTAATTTTCTTTTGCATAGTTCATTATTAGTTTATAGAAACATGTCTATATTTGTATGTTGATTTTGTATCTTGAATCTTTCCTAAATTTGTTTATTAGTTCTAACACTTTTTTGGTTAGGCTTTTATCTGCATAAAACCTGCATAGGTTTTCTCTGCATAAAATTATATATCGCCTGCATACAAAGGTAACTTAATGCTTTCCTATCCAATTTGGATGTCTTATTTCTTTCTCCTGCTTAATTACTCTTCCTAGGACAGCCTATGTGTCTATCAGCTTGTTGTGCTGTGGGTCCTTGAATGTTGATATGATGCTGAAAGCCATGCCACCAGTATCTCAAATAATAGCAGGGCTACCTATGGTGGATAGGTTTCAGCTGAGCTTACAGGCTAAGTCAGACTAGGGAGAAGGACCTGGCATCCCACTCCCAAAACAACCATTGAAAACCCTATGAATAGCAGAAAAGCACTGTCAAAGATAATGCCAGAAAATGAGCCCCGCAGGCTGTAAGCATTCAAAAGACTGGAGAAAACTGGCCTCCTTAAAGTAGTTGTTGTTAGGTGCCGTCGAGTCGGTATCCGACTCATAGCGACCCTCTGTACAACAGGGGAAACACTATTGTCAGTGCTTCTCTGCTGTTCATAGGATTTTCAATGGCAGATTGATTTTTGGAAGGGGGTTGCCAGGTCCTTCTCCCAAGCCTGCAGCTTCTCGTGTTCCCAGGCGGTCTCCCATCCAGGTACTAACCAGGCCCGACTCTGCTTAGCTTCCGAGATCTGACGGGATGTCAACCTTAAATAGTGGAAATGGTGTAAATTTAGCATCTGGGACCTCCATTGGCTGAAGTGGCATGACTCAAAATGAGAATAAACACAATGCTTGCAACTATGGGTTCAAATATAAAAAGACTGTGTGGATGACACAGTGTGTGGTCATGCTTTTTCTGTTGTACATAGGGTTGCTATGAGTCAGACCTGACTCAATGGCATCTAACAACAAGAGGACTTCCAATATTATGTTCAATAGAAGTGTACAGGTGGGCATCCTTATTTTCCTTATCTTGTTCTATTCTTAAAGGGAAAGCTTTCACCTTTGCTTTGCTCAGTATATTAGCTCTAGGTTGTTGTTGTTGTTGTTGTTGTTGTTGTTGTTAGGTTAGGTGGGTAATTATAGAAAGTTTCTTTTTATTATTGAATATGTAGGAATAATATTTGAAAAGTCAAAAGGTAGAGAGATGAGAATAAAATATCAATGTGAATGCTAAATGATTACAGTTATTTTAGGACATTTGCCACAGCAAATTATATAGGGCTAATGCTGTAACAGTTAAAAGTTTACATATTATTAGACATATAATTTTGATATAGCTATAAGGTAGCTATACTTCTACTTTACAGAATTGGAGAACTATTTTAAGTCTAGCAGGAATAATTCCTACCATAAGGTTTGGCACAGAGTAGGTAGTCACTGGGTATGATTATTTAGCATTTTAGACTAGGAGCTCAAGGGATGAGGAAAACTCCAAGGTTTTAAACTTAGGGAAGTGGGAGAATAGCTGTGCTATTGATAAAGTCTGATGTCAGAGAGGAAAAATATTTTAACTTAAGATAATTGATAAATTTATTATTACCTATGCTATTAACATAAAGCGTACAAAAATAGAATGAGAGAAAAACAAATGCAAGCATGGTTTTATCTTTTACTTCTTTTCATTCTCCATGGCATCTTATAAAATGTTAAACATACTTCATATCATTGTCAGGTGCCATCAAGTTGGGTCCAACTCATAGCGACTCTTTGTTCAACTGGACAAAACACTCCCCAACACTGTGCCGTGCCAATTCTATGTCTGTGCTTCTCTGCTATTCAGAGCATTTTCCAGGGCTGATTGCTTTGGAAGTGGATTACCATGTCCTTCTCCCATATTTATGGGAGACCTAGGGCCTCAGAATGCTCAGAGCACTGTACCAACTCAGCTAAATATGTTTCATAGATGAGTAGATTTGGATATATGCTGATTCCTGAAGTTGTGTATTTTTGGTATCCAAAATACAACTTTAATTCATAACCTTTCCTTTTAAAACTACATTTGACTTCTTCTATGCATCTAACTTACATGTCAGATAGAATATACTTGCAAAGAGCCAAAAATTAAAATAGGATAAGATCCTGGCTTAAATGGGAAAGGAAAGTTAAAATAACATCTAATTACAGGATATCTAATAGCCATTTTTATTGACTTTTTTGGAAGGTTGCAGAGGGAACTTGAAGTGTTTTGCAATGCTGCAAAGATTATGATAACCAAATCAGTGGAGGAGCAGTAAAGAAGCTAAAGCAGGAGGGAAAAGATAAGGATTACTGAACGGAAGACAAGAGCATGCAGGAGAAAATTCCCTTAGCATGGGCTGCCTGTATTTAATTCCTCTTCCTCTCAACTGTCCTGAATTATTTACACATTGAATAATTAGAAGCTAAACGATTAGCTGCTCAATAGAAGTTCATTATAAATTTGTATATAATAAAAACTTATAAAATATGATTAGACCAGAAAGCAGTTATTAATCCTGCCAGCAATATCAGCTTAAAAAAATGTTTCCATTACAATGAATGTGAAATAGAAGGTCTATTTTTCTTAATATAAAAGACTTAAATGTGTTTCCTAATTAATATACTTTGAATAAGCTTCACAGTTCCCATGCCAATTTCATTATTTACCTAATCATTTCAGGTTTGACTCTAATTATAATGTAGATCATGACTATTGGCAGATGAAAATTATAGATGGTGAGAAAAACTAATTGTGTCTCAAATATAGGGAGGCATGCTGTAAATCTACTATAATATCAAATTAATTGATCAGCTATATAGTGTGTTAATTTAATACAAGATTTTATTTTAGTGTTAATGAGTAAAAATCAAATATCTATAAAGGTAGACTTACTGCCGTAGTTTTCAAACAAAGGTGATTTTATTTTCTGAAGAATATTTGGCAATGTCTAGTGACACATTTGATGATTGTCACAATTTGAGGGAATGAGTGCTGCTGCTGGCATCTACTACATAGAATTAGAGATGTTGCTAAATATCCTATTTGCAAGTCATTTGCCACAACCATTACCCAGGCCAAAATGTTAATAACGCTGGAGTCGAGAAACTGATTTCTACCATACAGTTCATATAGTTATTTCAAACTTGGGATAATTTATATATTGCCATAGACTTCAGATTATATCTCTCTCCAAAGCCTCCCTCCTCCCACTTTGAAAAGAAAAATGGGTAAGACCATCCCTCCAAGCTTTAATGATTAGAAAATTGTGACATCAGTGCCTTGATATCCAGAGAATTTTTCCTTAATTGTGAATCTCTTATTAGTGCTACTTATTTTCTTCATTTTCTATTTAATACATAGAACGATATTTGTGAAAGACATGTGTTTTGAGGAAAACCAATATCATCATATTCTTGAGCAATGCAAATTGCTTATCCATTAGCCTAACTTGAAGACTCAAATCAAAACCCTTTTATTCATTTTTAATTTATTTGACAGCTAGAGGCCTAAATATTTCTTTACAATAAATGCATAGTTGACTATGATGTTTTCTGCATGTAGTTCAAACTTTAAAACAAATACAGAAAAAAGTCTCTTCTTGTCTTTTGCTAGTGAGACACAATTCTTAAATTCACCACTATTTGTTTGGGGTTCTCCTAACAAGCTACGTTTGTCTCTTGCCTTCCTCCAAAGAATGTGCCACATAGCACTTAGAATGACTTTTTACTTAATTGAGTATATCACCTATACTCAGCTATAAAAATAAATAAAATTCAAGACAATTAAAATGATATATGGAATCCCTAAATAAACAGTCCCATTTCTCAAACACTACCTTATATCTGAAGCTCCGTTTTCCAGATCCATGTGTTCTGATAACTCCAAGTTTACTCATCCTTTTTTGAATGCTCTTAACATGCAGAGGCCTCTCTCTAGACAGCTCCACAGCATAATTATAATCTCTGTCTAGATGTCATTTTGTCAAACAAGTTTTCTCTGACTGACTGCAATGGACTTATGTTTATATTCCTCCTCCCCCTGCCAAATTCATATATTGAAATCTTAGTCCTTCAGTGTGAAGGCAGTAGAAGGCAAGGTCTATGGGAGGTAATAAGGTCATGACAGTGGAGCCCACGTGAAGGAGATTTGTGTCCTTAGAAAGCAGATGTTGGAAGAGCTCTCTCATCATCTTTCCACTATGTGAGGAGATAAGGAGACGTTAGCAGTCTGTAACATGATAAATACGGGCCCTTTGCCCAAACTCCAACATGCTGCACCCTGATCTCAGAATTCTAGAATCCAGAAATCTAAGAAATAAGTTTTTGTTGTTTATAAACCATCTAATTTATGCTATTGGGAAAAGGACCTAGAACCCACTCACCAAAACCAATCAGTCATTGAAAACTCTATGAATAGCAGAGAAGCACTGACAATAGTGATGGGCATGGAACAGTGTCAAGTAGTGTTGCATCTTTTGTACAAAGAATCACTATGAGTTGAACCCAACTTGATGGCACCTAATAACAATTTGTGGTATTTTTTTATATCAGCCTGAGCTGAGTAATCTACTGTCTGTGTTTATGTATAATTAGAGTCCTGTTATGGTTTGGATCTGAAACGTGCCCCAAAGGTCATGCTCTAAAGGTTTTTGGGCCAGCCTATGATGTTACTGGGAGGCCATCTTTAGGAGGTGGGCCTAGTGGAAGAAAGTGAGGTCACTACAATATGCGCTTGAAGGGGATATTAGAACTCTGGCTGCTCTTCTTTCTCTCTTTCTGCTTTCTACCTGCCATCAGGTAAGCAGCTTTGCCCTTACCATGATGTTCTGCCTAACCACAAACCTCAAGCAATTGGGCCAAGTGACCACAGGTTGAAATCTATCCATTTTGTTCTTGTTGTCAGGATCTGTGAAGTGAGGTCCAATGCATAGCAACCCTATGTACAACAGGACAAAACATTCCTGGAAACTGTGCCATTCCCATCACTATGTCAAGCCTTCTCTACTATTCACAAGCTTTTCAAGGCTGATTGTTTCAGGATTGTTTTGGGAGTGGGTTGTCAGGTCCTCCTTCCATTTTTTGCGGTGCTGAGGATCAAACCCAGAGCCCCAGTGAGTGCAGAAAAGCACTCTACCAACTGAGCTAAACCCCAGCCCATTTTATTTTATCCAAAATAAAACATGTCTCCTGATAAGTTGATTTTCTCAGGTATTTTCTCAAAGTGACACAAACCTAACACAGGGACCCTTCTTTAATCTCCTTATTTGTCATTCACAGCAATTAATATTGTACTATAGCACTGTCTGGGCTGGGATTTAGCTCAGTTGGTAGAGCACTGCGCTGCAGTCTCTGAGGTCCCAAGTTCAATTCCCAGCACCACAAAAATGGGAGAAGGGCCTGGCAATCCACTCCCAAGGCAATCCCGAAATGGTCAGCCATTGAAAACCCTACAAGGGTCACTATGAGTTGGATACCAACTCAACAGCACTTAACAACAACAACAACAACATAGCACTGTCTACTTCTTTGAAAATGAATATACGATTTCGCCATTTTGCAGACAGCAGATAGGATCCCAGAGACTCAGAGGGGACTTGGTGCCCTCGTCCACAGGGGTCTGGAACCAACACAGAGTGCAGCCTTGGAATCGCACTGATACCCTGCCCAAGGGACACAGACTGCAAGCTCCAGGTGAGTAAGTTTGAAGTGGCACCTAGTGGTGCAAGCTACATAGCCAGAGTCATTGGGCGGGTGCAGGACCCTCACGCAGGAGTTGATACGTTATCATCCCATCCATCCCAAATAGGGTGTGGGGACTGAACAAAGGGGGGCCTGGGGAACGTGCACCAGCAGAGCGTGACCAGAGCCATGGCTTGGCTCCCTCCCTCCTGTTGTGGCGGGGCAGTTGTACAGACACAATTTTCACAGACATATAGGAGCACACATGCTCCTGGATCCCAGACACACCAGAGGCAATACTATGTCATCCCACTGCACTGTGGAGTAGGCTGGGGTCTGAAGAGGTGATTGAGTCCCATGTGGGCAGAGTGTGGCCGGTTCTGGAAACAGTGCGCAGTGGTGCACTTTGTCCCAGAGGAGTTTTTAGTGTGACCACCAAGCATGGCCAGACTTGCTGCAGATTTCCCCTGGGGTGGCTGGATATCAACCTGCCTGCTGTAGGGGGGGAGTGGCAAGACCACAATGGGAGCTGGATCTCCCAAGTGGACTCCCAAGTGGACAGAAAGCTCTGCAATAAAGATCCACGATAGCAGCCATATTCTGTCCATGCTGTAGGCTTTGTGGTAGAGATCTCTCATTTGGGGAATTGGCGCCCAAACTACGTGGGACAAGGAGAACTCCAGGGAGGCCCCCACAGGTTCCACTGCCTCTCTAACAATACAACAGACATAGGATATTTCACGGGACAGACTCTATGAGCACACAGTGTCCTGCTTAAACCTGGGGCATTGTGGAGCTACCCACCATATCTACTCCACAGAGGGAAGCTGCACAGAAACCCCACCCCCTAATGCAGCCTGCTTCCATGGATTATGTGAAAAGACTGCCACCCTGTGTTCTGCAGTGTTCACTTCATCCTTACTGTCTTCATAGTTCAGATTCCACTTGTGAGAACATACAAGTGTTTTTTTTTTGTGTGTGTGAGCATGTGTGTTTTTTTCTTTTTTCTCTTTTTTCTCATTCTTCTTTTATTCTCTTCTTTTTTCTATTCTCCTTCTCTTTTTCTTATGCTATATATGTGTTTTTGTTTTAGTTAATTATTTTATCTTTAAATTTTCACCTTAATTTTAATTTTGACTTTAATTTCTATTAGTCTCTGTTCTCTATCTCCTCTTTCCCCCTCTTCTGTCACCAGATCCTCCCGTTCTCACCCCCCCAGAAGAGAAACAGAATCTAGTGCCTCCCTAGCCCCCAGCCCCTTTGGAATAGTGAACTGGAGAATGGGAAACTGAGAAGTGGAGAGCTCAGGACGAAGATAAGTGTGCCACAAGCTGATGGTCCACTGAACCTATGAGATCTGACTAATAACTAAGACCACTAAGAGTCAAGTAGGGCTGGTGAACTAGAGTAAAAGCCCCACAGACTACACAACCGAGGAAGCCCATCACACACAGTAGTCAACTTAGGATCTGCAACTTCAGGGACCAGAGTGAAGCTGAATGGGACAGAACTAAATTCAGAGTCTGCAATGGATCCTTATCTAGGGTTCTGAACCTATAAAATATGGGTCTAAGAAGCGAAAATAAAGCACCAGAGATTCAGCACCACATAATCTCAAAGGAATAACAGAGGAGAAGTTCTGCACACTTAGGAGAGACAAAATCTATTTCTGGTCCATATTATGAACAAACAAAGTAAACCTACAAGGAACACAAAGGGGCAGGATGGATCTGAAGACCCCACAGATCAAATCCCCCCAACAAATTCCTCCAATGAATCTCAACTCTTAGAGATCTCTGAATTGGAATTCAGAGTTATGGTTATAAATATGCTAAGAGAAATCAAAATGAATACCACCAGCACCCAGGAAATCTGTGAAAAGAAAGTATCTTACCTGGCGTCTGTTCAATCCTCCAAGCTAGAAATGATTAGGAAAAATCAAGCAACGATCATTGAAATGCAAACTAAAATACATGAATTGAACTCTGAAGAAGAATTCTTTTCATTGCAACTAGATGAATCTGAACTAAGGATCTCCAATTCTGAAGATGCCATCCAAGAATTTAAATACCTACAGTCAGAAATGAAAACAACAATAAAGGAATTTGAAAAAGATTTCCAGAAAGCCTCACACAGAATGCAAAATGAAACTTAAGAATTCAAGGTGTCCCTAAAGGAGAGGAAAGATCCACCAGAAGTCTAGAAAACCTAGTATATGATATCCTCAAGGAAAACTTCCCAGAGATAATCCAGGATATGGATAAATACAAAACTGAAACATTCAGGACCCCATCCAGAGTAGATCAAAGTTGGTCATCCCCAAGACATATTATAGCTCAGATGCTTTCATTAGAAACCAGAGAGGTTATCCTACAAGCAGCAAGGCAGAAACCCCTTATTACTTATAAAGCTAAATCTATTAAAGTTACTGCAGACTTCTCCACATCAACATTGAAAGCTAGAAAGGCTTGGACACAGATGATCCACACCCTAATAAAAAACAATCTCCAACCAAGATTACTATTTCCAGCAAAATTATCTTTGAAAATAGAAGAGGAGAATAAGACATTTCATGATATCGATACATTTAAGTGATTTGCAACCAGCCCTACAGAGGATTGTACATCAATTACCACATCCAAGAAAGAGAAGACAACCCTATATAGAAAACCAAAGACTTGGTTAGCTGAGATGAGTACAACCCAAGAAAGGAACTAAGCAACCCTGATTCACAAATCAGTAACATGTAATGATTGGATGCATAATAATAAATACTACTCAATAATCACTAATAATATAAATGTTCTTTACTCACCAATTAAGAGACAGAAACTGGCTAATTGGATGAAAGAAACATAAACCTTCAATATGTAGTATTCAAGAAACACATCTAACTCACAAAGACTGCAATAGACTGAGAATTAAGGGCTGGAAAACAATATACCAAGCGTTGGGTGGGGGGAGAGATGACAAAAAAACAGGCATTATAATTCTAATCAAATAGATTAAATTTCAATCCAAAACTAATTAGAAGAGAAGAAGAAGGACACAACATTTTAGTAAAAGGAACAATCAATCAGGAACCAATAATGCTACTAAATATTTACGCCCCAAACACTGGGCACCTAGCTTCATAAGACAAACTTTATGGAATACAAAGAATTTTATTGGATCAGAAACAATAATAATGGGAGACTTCAATACCCCACTTTTGTCAAGAGACATGTCTTCAAAATGAAAAATCAACAAAGAAACATCAAATCTAATCTCTACTCTAAACCAGTTGGCTCTCACAGATATATACAGAAAATTTCATCCATACGATGAGGAATACACATTCTTCTCAGCTCAACATGGAATGTTTTCTAAGATAGATCATATGCTAGTCCATAAGAACTCCCTCAACAAATACAAAAAAGTAGAAATTATACCCTGTTCCTTATCAGAACACACAGAATAAAATTGGAGCTCAAAAGCAAGAATAATTCCAGAAATTTTACAAACTCATGGAGACTAAATAATACACTGCTGAATGACCAATGGGTTGTTGATGAAACCAAAATGGAAATTAAAAAATTCCTGCAATGAAATGGTGATGAAAACACATCCTACCAAAATATATGGGATAGAGCAAAGGCAATTTTAAAAGGGAAATTTATAGCATTAAGTGCCTTCATGAATAAGGTGAAAAAGAAAACAAATAAATGACCTAATGATGCACCTTAAGACACTAGAAATCCACCAACAAATAAATCCTAAAAGGAGCATAATAGGAACCAGAACAATAAAGGGAGAAATATCTCAATTAGACTCTGAAGAGATAATTCAAAAAATTGATAAGACTAAGAGCTGGTGCTTTGAAAAGATTAATAAAATAGGCACTCCTCTGGCCAATCTCATCAAAAGGAAAAGGAAAAACTAACATAGTAAGGATTACGAAGGAAAATGGGTCCATAACCACCAACTACATCAAAATACAGAAAATTGTCAGGGATTATTATGAGAGATTGTATTCCCCAAAATATGAAAATTCAGAAGAAATAGATGAATTTATTAACACATATGACTTACCAAAGCTAACCCCAGAAGACCTAACTGACCTAAACAAGCCCATTACATATATGGAAATAGAAAAGGTAATAAAAATCTCCCAACAAAGAAGAGCCCAGGTCCTGATGGGTTCATAGCAGAATTTCACCAAACTTTCAAAGAAGATATAATACCTGTATTCCTCAAATTATTCCAAAAAGTAGAAAAGGAGGGAACACGCCCAAATTCATTCTATGAAGCTACCATCAACCTGATACCTAAACCTGGAAAAGATTCATGTAAGACAGAGAATTATAGACCTATTGTACTTATGAATTTAGATGCGAAAATCTTTAATAAAATTCTGGCAAACAGAATCCAGCAGCATATTAAAAAGATTATTCACCATGACCAAGTAGGATTTATACCACGGATGCAAGGCTGGTTTAACATATGAAAATCAATTAATGTAATCCAACATATCAAGAAACTGGCAAACAAAAACCACATGATCTTCTCAATTGATAGTGAAAAGGCCATCAACAAAGTGCAACACCTTTTCATGATATAAACACTGGAGAAGACAGTTATAACAGGCAAATACTTTAATACCATAAAAGCCATCTATGACAAACCTACAGCCAACATTATATTAAATGGAGAAAAACTGAAACCATTTCCTCTTAGATCTGGAAAAAAGCAAGGATGTCCTCTCTCTCCTATTCTACTTAACATAGTAATTGAAGTCCTTGCCAGGGCAATCAGACAAGAGAAAGAAATCAAAGGGATACAGATTGGCAATGAAGAAGTCAAATTATCCTTATTTGCAGATGATATGATTCTATACCTAAAAGATGCCAAAACCTCAACCAGAAAACTTTTAGATCTAATCAACTCCTTCAGCAAAGTGGCAGGACATAAAACCAACACACAAAAACCAATATCTTTTCTTTGCACCAACTGTAAACAGGAAGAGAAGGAAATTTCAGAAAAAAATACCAATCACGATAGCCCACCAGATAATTAAATACCTTGGAATCAATCTAACCAAGGACCCTTCAGATCTCTACAAGGACATTTTCAAAACATTAAAGAAAGAAATAGCAGAGGACACTGAAAAATGGAAAGACCTTCCCTGCTCCTGGATAGGGAGAATTAATATAATAAAAATGGCCATCCTACCAAAAGCAATTTATAGATTTAATGCAATCCCCATTAAAATTCCACTGACTGACTTCACAGAAATAGAAAAAAATGATCCAAAAATTCATATGGAATCACAAAAGACCATGTATAGCCAAAACACTCTTAAGCTGCAAAACTAATGCAGGTGGAATCACAGTCCCTGACTTCAAGCAATACTATAGGGCAGTGGTAGCAAAAACAGCTTGGTACTGGCACAAAAATAGGCCTCAAGACATGTGGAACAGAATAGAAGACCCAGAAATACCTCAACACACCTATAACTACTTTATTTTTGACAAAGGAGCAAAGCAAGTAAACTAGAAAAAGGATAGCCTTTTCAATAAATGGTGCTGGGAAACATGGACATACACTTGCAGTAAAATAAAAAATGACCCACATCTTTCAATATGCATGAGAATTAACTCAAAATGGATAAAATATCTCAACATACAAGCAGAAATTTTGAAACTAATAGAAGAAAATATAGGTAATATACTACAACATATAGGCATAGAAACTATTTCCTTAATAGGACTCCAATTGCTCAAGAAATTGCAACAAGAATAGATAAATGGGATTACATGAAATTAAAAAGCTTCTATACAGCAAGAGAAACAATTAACATAGTCAAGGAAACTCTCACTGAATGGGAAAAAAATTCACATCCTATACATCAGACAAAGATCTAATTACCAGAATTTATAAAGAACTTATGAAAAAAATACCCAAGAAAACAAATAGCCCAATACACAAATGGGCAAAGGAATTGAATAGACAGTTCTCAAATGAAGAGGTCTGTAAAGCCATGAAACACGTGAAAAAATCCTCAATATCCCCAGCCATTAGGAAATGTAAATTAAAACAACTCTGAGATTTCATTTTACACCAGTAAGAATGGCCAAGATCAACAAGACAAACAACAATAAATGCTGACAAGGTTGTGGAGAAAAGGGATCACTGTTACATTGCTGGTGGAGCTGTAAATTAGTACAATCACTGTGGAAATCAATATGGAGGTATCTTAAAAAACTAAAAATAGATCTACTGTATGACCCAGCTATAACACAATTGGGAATTTACCCAAAGGGAGATGTGTCATCATACCACAGAGACACTTGCATCTCCATGTTCAATGCAGCACTTTTCACAACAGCAAGGATATGGAATCAACCAAAGTGCCCATCAACAGAAGAATGGATTAAAAAACTATGGTACATATACACAATGGAATACTACTCAGAAAAAAAAATGAAATAATATCATTTGCAGCAAAATGGATAGAAGTGGAGAAAATTACTTTAAATCAAAGAACACAAGCTCAGAAAGAGAAATGCCACATGTTCTCACTCATATGTGGGAGTGGAATCAAAATTATAAGAAGGAATAAGTCCTCTGCAGAGGTCAGAACATAATAAAAAAAAGCTAAGAGTGGTATTATTATAGATGGTCTAGAAAATTCATGTAATAGTTCTGACAATGTAAAAAGAAAGTTTACTACAGAAAAATTTTCTATCTTAAACAACTGGAACCCAAGGATATATAGAAAAATATTACCATAAAAAGACAAACAAATGGAAGAGAAGTTTTTGGTGGGGGGGTAGGACAGGGGGAGGAGGCGCACAAGAGGGTAAGGGGGAACTTATATGTATAATGTACAACAATATGCATATATGGAAACGTTACAATGAAAAGTATGTCAGAATGAATCACATAAAGAAGTACATTAAAAATTTCCAATAAAAAAGAAAATGAATATACAATTTCCACAGGAGACTATGAACTCATCACAGTACTAATATTATGTTAATATGGTTCATCCATGTCTCAAGAGAGACTACTACAATGTCTGGCACAAAGCAAGCCCTCACTAAACAAACAAGCCTTTAGTATAATTTAAGAGTATTGTGATTAAACTTTTATAATTCATAATGATGAATATCTTTAGTCTCATAATATGTCTAATTTAAAATATAAGTTTACAACTACATTCGTTTTGTTAAATTTATTTTTCTAACTGATACATAAAAACATAAAAATCACATATTAATTAGGATCAATGTGATGTTTCAATACAAGTATGCATTATATAGTGTTTAAATCTGGCTACACATATCTGTCTACTCAAACATTTATCATTCTTGTTTACTAAAAACATCCAAAATCTTTTCTTCTAGTTTCTCAAAATACACAGTACATAATTTTTATCTATAGTCACCTCATTGTGCACTAGCAAACTCAGAACTTCTTACACATATCTAACTATAACTTCGTACCCATTGATCAGACTTTCCCCACCCTGCCTCTGTTCTCTTCTCCCAGCCTCTGGTAACCACCATCCTACTCTCAACTTCTGCGAGCTCAACATTTTTCTAGTTCATATATGAGGGAGATTATGCGGTACTTGTCTTTCTGTTCCTGGTTTATTCTGCTTAATATGAGAACCTCTAGTTCTGTCCATGTTCTTACACATGACAATATTTCATTCTCTTTCATGGTGGAATAGTTTTCCATTGTGTATATATATCACATCTTGTTTATCATTCATTAGTTGGTGAACACTTTGGTTCATGCCATTTCTTGGCTATTTTGAATAGAGCAGTGATATATATGAAAATGCAGAGGTAGTCATTTCTTTTGGATAGATATCCAGTGGTGGGATTGTGGAATCATACAATAGTCTATTTTAAAATTGTTCCTTCAGACTACAGAAGATAAACTTTTTGAGTGTACTGAATTTGAGTGACATAATCAGGAAGAATCAAAGCAGAACTCATATCTATTTTTAGTCAGAAACTATGCTAGTTTAGATCTAGCAATTCACTTACATCATTAAGATAGTGAGAAAATATATCCAATTATTCTATCCTAATGACATCCATTATAAAAATGGTGCACAGAACTAGACTGATTACTTTATCAATGTATTAGTCAGCTGGTTCATTGTGGCAAAGAAACCAACCAAAGAAACCTGTGGGGCAAATGGTATTTTTTGGAGGCTCACAACTAGAGGATCAGTCCATAATGTTAGTGGGGCAGGTGTGTCAGTGGCAGGCAGCAGGGCCTGTGGCAGGACTTCATGGCATGGCAGGTTAAAAGCAGAGAGTAGAGAGGACTACTGGACCAGTGAGTCTGGGTCAAAACCTTCAAAGGTCCACCCCAGTGAAGCACTTCTGTAAAGCTAGATTCTGCCTCTTAAAGTTCCCATAGTCTCCACACAACAGTGCCAACCACTGAGGACTGCACATTAAAGCACATGATCTTTGGGGAACTGAAAAGGATAGCAGTAGGGATATATTCTGTTATTTCCAAAATTTTGTGGGGCTAAACATACTCATCTGTGAATTCCATTCTGTTTTTACGTAACTGGTCATTTTGAACCTAAAATTCTACCATTTCACTACAGCCCTTGAGAATTGGCCTTATTGCCAGGTGTTGTGGTGCACACCTGTAATCCCAGTGACTTGGAAGGCTGAGACAGAAGGATCACAAGTTCAGGGCCAGAGACTACCTGAACAACTTAGTGAGAATCTGTCTCAAAACATAATACTAATAAAAGAAAGTTAGTTAGCTTTATTAAATGTTACTTTTGTTGGCAAATCAATCTAATTTGTCTCAGTTGTGTAATGTATTGAGAAATAGAGTAAGCTATAGACAGAACCTTCATCTAGCTAGAAAGTTATGCTATAATTATCATGGATTTACCTATCATTTAGAAGAAAGGAAATGCCGTAATCAGTCCTAGATTCTTTTCAGTTATAAGAGATATGACCAAAGAACTTTCCCAAATCTCTAAAGTTTGAATACCAGGCATGACCTAGAAGGAAATAATTATAACAGGGACTGAGTTGGAGATATGCATTTGTTTGTTCTTTGCTGTGTTGATTCATCCACTATCTAAGATCCAGCTACTTTACATAAGCCTAATGTTATGGATTGAATATGAAATGTCCCCTGTAGGATCACATGCTGAACTGTTGGTTTGCAGCTGGTGGTTTTATTTTGAGAAGTTCTGGAAACTTTAGGAGGTGGGGCCTAATTTGAGGACATCCCTGGAAGTGTGCCTTTGAAGATTAAATCTTGTCTCTAGTACCTTTATCAGTCTTTCCATCCTATTTACCATGAGGTGAAGAAACTTATCTGCCACACATTCCCACTACTATGATATTTTGACCAAGCAGGCATGGGCTGAACTCTCTGAAACCATGAGCCAAAAGAAATTATTCCTCCCTTAAGTTATTCTCTCAAGTACTTTAGTCATCACTACACAAAACTAACTAATACCTCTGGTATGACTATAACTCAAAACTCATCTTCAGCAGGTTGGTAAATTATTATATTTTATGGCTACATGGAATTACCTGTGCATGAATTGTGAATATTATGGGTAATCCATATGGTTAGTTATAGTAATGATGAGGGATTTAGAAATCAAATTCAGACACAGCGTTTTCATATCAATTGCTGAGAATTTACTCTTCTTTGATTCTACTTTTTTTTCTGCAAATATGCCATGGGATTTCCTTAAAACAAAAATCCTTACAACTGGGTCAGTAGAAAATTTCACGACAAATGGAGAAAAAATTGTGGTTGTCCAAGATTTTGCTTTACTTGGTTCTACAATCAACAACCATTGAAGCAGTAGTGAAGAAATCAAAAGACACATTGCTTTGGGAAAAGTTGTGGCAAAAGATCTCTTTAAAGTATTGAAAAGTAAAGATGTCACACTGAAGACAATCGTGTGTCTGACTCATGCCATGGTATTCAGTCATATCTTATGTTTGTGAAATCTGGACATTGAACAAGGGAGACAGAAGAATTGATGGTTTTGAATTATGGTGCTAGAAGTGAATATTGAATATATCATAGAACCAACATCTCTGTTCTAGAAGAAGTGCAACCAGAGTGCTCCTTGGAAACAAGGATAGCTAGACTGCATTTTATGTATTTTGGACATGTAGTCAAAAGGGACAATTCCTTGGAGAAAGACATCATGTTTGGGAGAGTGGCAGGTCAGGTCTATGTAAAAAAGTAAAACTCTCCACTAGATGGATTGACACAGTGTCTGCAACAATGGGCTTAAACATAAATAAGATTGTATGCCTGGCACAGAACTGGGGAGTGTTTCATTCTGTTGTACCTATAGTTGTTATGAGTTGGACCAGTTCAATGGCACCTAACAACAACAATTATGTACCATAATTTATTCCCTATGTCCATTTGTCAAGTTAAACAGAAACTTGGAAGACAGATATATACACACAGCTGTTAATGATGGGCAGCTTCTCCCAGATCCACTATAATTTGGTTCCTGCTTATTTTTTCACATTCATCTTTTCCTATTCTCTCACGTATATTTTATATTCCAGTAATATTGATCACATCTCGCCCATCTATAATTCCTCAGAGACATGTGAAGCAACTCCTCTGTAGACATCTAGTACACTGTGCATACACTTTGACTGAGCTTGTCACACTGAACTGGTATTTTTAGTTTATACATGTGGTACATGTGGTCTTCTTTTTAGTTTATGTGCTATTCAATGGAATCTACTGCTTGGCAGTAAATATTCATTGGCTTGGTTAGAGTAGCCTTTGTATTTTCTGTTTTGTATGTCTAATTTTCAAAGTCATTAGCACAAAGATTATCCCTAAAGCAATGAGAGAGATAATCTGGAAGTAAATTTTAAAGAAACCAAACTATGGCCTATTTACAGGAGAAAGGGAACATCCTAGCCTTTAGTCCCTAGAGTTCTTCTAATCTTTGTGCATTTGTTATGGTTATTCTTAGGTTTTCCAACTTTAGACTTTTCTTAAATATCTTGATCCTTAATTCATTTGGATTTAAGAGTCAGGAACTCAAGAAGTATTTTAGCTGCTTTCTATACATGGGCAGGACTTGTTGATTGGAAGGATTCATTTTAGAGTGATAAAGTAGCAAATTAATTTCTGTTTGAAAGTTCAAAATAGCCTAATTTTATTTACATCTCTAGAGAACTTCAGTTTTTTTTTCTTTGTCTAGACAAAAAAAAAAAAAAAGTATATTCCTTTGCCTTAGAGGATAAGCCTGGATCCTGGCCTGGCCTTCTCACGGATGTGGAAACAGCTGAGGGTCTTATGCTCATTTATAGACTTTCATTTAAACTCCACCTTCCAATGTTCTTGGCATATTTGAATGCAATAAGTTTAATCATTTCCCCACAGAGGAAGGAGAAAATCAGCTGTTGCTTTAAGATACATGGTGGGAGAGTTGCTTATTTTCATAGGACCCCAGGAATGTAACTGTGCCATAAACAGGTTGGTCCACAAGTTCTCTTATTTTCAGGCCCATACATCACTCTCTACTTCTGGGATCCTAGTACATGTAATTCTTGAGACTTTCTGGGAATCTGTTGGAAAATCAGTTTGCTTCTTATTTTTGCCTCATCTTGCTGTATAGTTCAGCTTTCTTTGTTTTACTAACTTAATTAACATACCATAGATTGACTTTTGTCTTCCAAAATTATGTTTTCTGCAGCTGTAGTTTCATTTTCTATTGTGTCATACAAGTATTTACATTTTGTTGTTTTGTATGGTAATGGTGGTAGGATTGGATTCCTAGAGCAAGCAGAAATAGATATGTATTCAATCTGCTATGCTTACTCAGAAGTCAGTACAATTCAATTAAATGAATATACATTTGAACTCTATTTAGTGTCAGGCACTTTGAAAGATCTTACTGGTAATCCAAATATTGTTAGAAAACAAATTATGTATTATTAAGTGAAGTTCAGTGAAGGAGAAAGACATACTCTAACATGACTCTAATCAATTTAGATTAGTAAGGGCCATGTCATTCACTGGGTTTGACACTGATTCTCTCCTATTTTCCCCCACCCACTTAAAAATTATGTTTATCCAGAACCACAGAGCACAGCCTTATTTGGAAATATGGTCTTCAAAGATGTAATCAAGTTTCAATGCAGTCATGATGGATTAGGGTATAACCTAAGTCCAATGATTAGTGCCTATATAATAGAAGAAAAGAGATACAGATGTACAGATACAGAGGAGACATGGGGGGAAAGTTTACATGATGACAAAGCCAGAGATTAAGTGATGTAGCATCAACAAAGCACAGACTCTGGGGGACACCAGAAGCTAGAAGAGGAGGGAAGAATTCATGCCTTAATCTTTCACAGAAAACATGGCTGGGCTAAAACCTTCAGTGTGAACTTCTAGTCTTCAGAATATGAGAGAATTAATACATGTACTTTGAAGCCACCTGGTTTGTGATATTTTGTTACAGCAAGCCTAGGAAACTAATGCGTGTCATAACACCAGTACAAGGTGTAACTGGAGAACACAAGCAGAACACAGTTCAGGACGTGTGAAGAAAGGAAACAGCAAAACACTTGCATCATCTTTGGTCAAGTAGAAAATCTACAAGAAAAATGTGTTTGACATTATTAAACTATATTGCACAAACTCTTGATTATTTAATGGCTGACTATCCAGTGGTAATTGTTAAGATGAGAATTTGGCCACATCTATACAGTACATTTTAAAACTACATCTTTTCTCAAACACCAACACCAGCATTTTCTGAATATATTTGAGAAAATAAGGACAAATTTTCAGCATCATGTAATCATAATTTCTGAAAGAAAACTGAACGCTATTACAAGGCATTCTTGGCTCATGAAATTCCTTTATATCAAGAGACATTCCCTCACTATTTCAAGTTAGACTTTTCAACTTCATCAGCATTGAGAGTAACTTTTTAAGGAATACTCCACTGTTACATTCCAAACTGTTACCAAGATGATCTTAGTCAAAGCAAAAATAATGGGTTTTAGTTATGTATACTTGAATGTCTTGGAAATGGAGGGGGAAAGTTTAAAAAACTGAAGTCCAGGAAGAGACAAATCTCATCTGACAAATCCTAAAGACATTCTCAAAAAAACAAAGTGCTGGTGATATAAGATTCAAATTGTTAAGATTAGTTCAGCAATAACATAAGAATTATCCAGGTTATCAGTATAGAATTGATGCTCCTGAAACATTTCAAGTAAGTTTTGCAATCTAATTTTTAAAAGTTGACCAAGAGCTTTAGGCGCAAGTGGACCTTAGGACCAAGAGCAAGTGAAAACCTTCTGAAACCAGTGACAGTGGCAATCCCTTGGCAATTAGCTAAATTGAAGAAAATGACTTCATCACTCATAGGATCAAATGTTTCCACTTGAGTAGCTCACAACATATAATAAATGCTTGGCTCAGTTTTTTCATTGGAGGCCAGAAACATGCTAGAAATTATTTCTCTCAAGTTTAGTATGTGAAGAATACTTCCCTTATTTTTCTTTCAATATCCTGTAGCCTTATTCAAGACCAAACTTTAGCTTACCTCTAAGCCTATGCCACCTTTTATATTTCTTTTGTTAGTAAACTGAACCATGCAACTGCCAAGGTAGAAAACTGAAAATCTTCCTTAGGTATCATTTATCTCTACCATGCAATCAGTTGCTGAGTCCTTAAATCACTAATCTCACATCTTTGCCTTTTTTTCCTATTCTAACCACTGTTGCTCTAGGTAGAATCCCATTACTCCTTGACTAAACTACCCAATGTTATCCCTAGTTGTCTCTTCTGGACTATTCTGTATACTCTTGACAGAGTGATCATTCTGAAATACAAATCTGGTCATGTTTATCATTTAGAAAAATCTTGCAATCCTTAGCTTAGTACAAAAAGCCGTTTATGGTCTATCACTTGTTAATAGCTTAGTATCATTTCCCAAAACCTCATCACTCACTCTCTCTCTCTCTGTTCTAGTTGCATAGAACACCCAGATCAAAACCTAAGGGCACATTTTATTTGTCACTACCATGCCTTTGTTCATGACCTCTTCTTAAACTGAGTATACCCTTCCCCATGATTTATAATAGATTCATGTCAAGTTATCGTGAAAAACTCCACTCACATATCTTCCCAGTGGGTTTGTTAGCTTTTTAGTTTTATGTCTATGCAGTTTAGCTACATTAATATTTGAGGTGAAATACTGAGAAAACAGTGAATTGTAACTGTGGTATTAAGTAAATTTTATTTTTACCTTGTGTGATATAATTGTGTTGACTATTTTTCTTGTGATCCCTAATGCACAGTTGGGGATGGGGTTTAGCTCAGTTGGTAAAGTGTCACACAGCACTGAGGACCCAGGTTCAATCCCCAGCACTCCAGAAATGGGAGAAGGATGTGGCAATCCACTCCTGAAGCAATCTTGAAACAACCAGCCATTGAAAACCCTGTGAGGGTCACTATGAGTCTAATCTGACTTGAAGGCAACTAACAAGGATGAATGCATAGTAGCTAAGTACTTAAGAGCAGGGCTTCTGGAATCAGATATCTGGTATACATATTCCAGTATTATTACTTGATTGATGTATATTGGGACAAATACTTCTCTGAGCCATAAGCTGTCATTAAATACTGTAAGCAGCTGATGACACAAAATTCACATTTAATTTCAGAACATTCAGGATTTCATGACACAAACCCTAGAATTACATTTTAAGAGAATAGGATTATATATGCTTATAGACATCCCAGATTATAGAAAACTGAGAATTGAAAAATATTTCTTAACATTTTAAACATATAGTATAATTATCCATGGATTTTGGTCATCAGCATTGAGGGTAACTTTTTAAGGAATACTCCACTGTTACATTCCAAACTGTTACCAAGATGATCTTAGTCAAAGCAAAAATAATGGGTTTTGGTTATGTATACTTGAATGTCTTGGTATCATTTCTTAAGCACAAGTCATTGGAAAATGATACAACCGATGAACTTCCTACTGAGATTCACTCTTTTGTAATTCTTCATCTTCTCTTAACAGGAATATGGCCAGTCTATTAGAGGCTGGTGTTTGCTATTTTCTCTCTTGGCTTTATCAGCAGTAAGAATCCAAGAAATGAATTGAGAATAGCTTTATCTTCTATTCACATGCACCTGACAAAAATACACACGTAACTAGCTTAATTTGTAGATTAAAGAGTTATTAAAATGAATGCTTTGGTGCATTTTAAAAACATATTCCACAGATGAAATAATAATTTTGTGTTGAATTTTCATTACATATATTTATTTAAACTACAAAGTTCTCAAGCACTGTGAAGCATGCTGGCTTAATTAGCATTAGAGAGCCAAAATATCATTATATATAATTTCAAATACAGTCTCCAAACGATTTTGGCAAGATTTATATTCTAGCATATTTTTCCAAAATATCATTTAATATTTAAATGAATGGCATGTATCACATGCTATAGGGTTAATCAAATTGTTAAATAAGAACTCATTTTTTTTCTTCATAGCCTTTCTGAAATGTACAGGTCAAAAGAAGAAACAGTAATTTATTTGAAAATCTTTCTGTTTTTGTAAATAAAGGGTATTATTTTGTGAAGTAGTTCACATTATTTAAAATGTAGCCCTAGGATAAGTTGATGCTCTGTTCCTGCCTGTGTGAACTATATATTTTACATGCATCTCTTCTACACTTTTCCCTCCATTTCCCAGCTCACAACAAACCACAAATACTCTAATTTATTATGAGACATATATGGACTTTCAACAAACTATTAACATTGCATAAAAATCAAATGAATGAAACACTTGATGCAGAATATCAGCCTTCAGGGAAAGGCCACAAGCCAACATTATGTTTTGCAATGAAATAAAAACTGTCAAGCAGTTACATTGACAGCTTTATATCATCTCATAGGTTCTTGTGTCTGCCTCAAAATACATATTCTAATGTAGATAATTTTAGGTTTCTCAGATCGCATGTTTCCTTCTACTGGTCTTAGAGTGTGAGTCTCACAACGTTTCTTTGAGGCTGCAGAATTAAGGAAAACTCTCTTAAATAGGCACATTAAGAGAGCCTCTAAAAGAATACTACTTCATCATACAGAGTAGAATCTCTGATGCTCCATGTGGCCTATGCTGTTTCATAAAAATTTCGTAGTTGTTGTTGTTGTTAGGTGCCATCGAGTCGGTATCCGACTCATAGTGACCCTCATAGGGTTTTCAATGGCTGACTGTTTCGGGATTGCCTTGGGAGTGGATTGCCAGGTCCTTCTCCCATTTTTGTGGTGCTGGGAATTGAACTTGGGACCTCAGAGACTGCAGCGCAGCACTCTACCCACTGAGCTAAATCCCAGCCCCCCCAAAAAAAATTTGTAGAGAATCTTTTAATACAAACATGCTATTCAGTTCCTCTACTCTCTCATTTGTGCTGCTACATAATCTTACCCAGCAAGAATCTCAGTAGCATATTTGCAGAGTAGAATTTCCAAACTTATTATTTTTATTTTCAATCTAGGAAAAGGAGATTCTATACTGAACTCCCCCATGTCTGTCAGTTTGCAGTACTGTGGGGGCTTGTGTGTTGCTGTGATGTTGAAAGCTATGACACCAATATTACAGATATTGGCAGGGTTACCTATGGCGGACAGATTTCAGCTGCGCTTCCAGACTAAGACTCACAAGGGAGAAGGACATGGCTTACTCACTCCTGAAACATTTAGCCATTGAAAATCCTATCAATAACAGAGAAATATTATCAGATATAGTGCTTGAAAATGAGGCTCCTCCACTCCATGTTGGAAGATACTCAAAAGATGACTAGGGAAGAGTTGCCTCTTCAAGTAAATGGGAGGGAGTTGATGGGAATGGAGTATACCTCATAGCTCCTCATTTGCTGTTAGGGCAAAACTCAAAATGAGAAGGACTAACTTTAAACATCCATTAATAGTTGGAATGTGGAATGACCTTCAGTATATCCTACCTGAGTTCAGAGACCATCTCATAACCAGATTTTAATGTGTTGGACATTAATGAATGAAGACCAGTGAGTTGTGGCATGACATCAACGACATCACTTATGAGGAAAGAAAAAGTTTAAGAGACAGGAGAAAAAGAAAAGACCATATTTTATGTCAAAAGAGATTCTGAAACTTGCCCTGGAATATTAAGCAGCTAAAATAAAATGAAGACATGATGAAGTTAAGGAAACAAACAGAAGCTCAAAAAGAAGCTCGAGAAGACAAAATCAAATGTTATAATGACATATGCAAAGGGCTACAGATAGAAAATCAAAAGAGATCATGCTCCATTTTTCTTAAGCTTTAAGAATTGAAGAAAAAATCAAGCCTCAAGTAGGAGTAGTGAAGGATTCTACAGGGAAAATATGAAATGACACAGGAAACATCAAAAGAAGATGGAAGGAATATACAGAATCATCATATCAAAAAGAGTTGGTAGATGAACAACCATATCAAAAGATTGCATATGACTAGCAGCCAATGGTACTGAAGGATGAAGTAGAAGCTGCCTTGAAAGAATTGGTGAAACACAAGGCTACAGAAATAGATGGAATAACAATTGAGATGACTCAACAAACAGATGCAGCACTGAAGGTGCTCACTTGTTTATGCCAAGAGATTTGGAAAACAGCTACCTGGCCAACAAACTGGAAGAGATCCATATTTGTGCCTATACCTAAGAAAGGGTATTTGATCAAATGTGGAAATTATCAAACTATATTGTTAATATCATATGCAAGTAAAATTTTGTTAAAGATTATTCAAAAGTGACTGCAGCAATATATACACAGGGAACTACCCAAAAATCAAGCCAGATTCAGAAGAGGATGGAACCAGAGACATCATTGCTATTGTCAAGTGTATATTACCTGAAAACAGAGAATACCAGAAAGATGCCTATCTATATTTTATTGACTATGCAATGGCATTTGACTGTGTAGATCATAAAAAATTATGGATAATATGGTGAGTATTAGAAATACCAGAGCACTTAATTGGCACATGAGAAATCTGTGCATGGACCAGGAGGCAGTCATTCGAGCACAATAAGGAACCACTACCTGGATTAAAGTCAAGAAAAATATGTGTCAGGACTGTGTCCTTTCACCATACTTCCTCAATCTCCTTGCTGAGCCAATAATCCAAGAAGATAGACTTTATGAAGAAGAACATGGCATCAGGATTGGAAGAAAACTCATTAACAACATGCATTATGGAGATGACACCACTTTGCTTGCTGAAACTGAAGAGGATTTGAAACGTTTACTGACAAAGAGCAAAGAACATACCCTTCAAAAAGAGTTGTGCTTCAACATCAACAAAACAAAAATCCTTACAAATGAGTCAGTACACAATTTCATGATAAATGAAGAAAAGATTGAGGTTGATCAAGATTTTGCTTTACTTTGTTCAACAATGAACACTCACAGAAGCAGTAGTTAAGAAGTCAAAAGACAGATTGCATTGAGAAAAGCTGATGCAAAAAACCCCTTTAAAGTGTTGAAAATTAGTGAAGATGTCACATTGAAGATGAAGGTGAGCCTGACTCATGCCATGGTATTTTCATTTGCGTCATATGCTTGTGACAGCTGGACATTGAATAAGGGAGACAGGAGAAGAATTGATGCTTCTGAATTGTCATGCTAGAGATGAATATTCAATATACCATGGATTCCCAAAAGAACCAACAGGTCCATCCTACAAGAAGTGCTGCCCAAGTGCTCCTTGGAAGCAAGGATAGCTAGACTGTGTCTCATGTACTTTGAGCATTTCAGGAGGGACCAATCCCTGGAGAAGGACATCATGTTTGGGAGAGTGGTGGGTCAATGAAAAAAAGAAAATTCCTCAACTAGATGGATTGACACAGTAGCTGTAGTAATGGACTTAAACATTAAAATGTTGTGTGCCTCCCACACTGTCAGGGAGTGTTTCATTCTGTTACACAAGGACTGCTATGAGTCAGACCTTACTAAAAGACACCTAATAACAACACTGGCACTAAATTCAGTTCAATTTTAATGTGGACTATTTTAAATAAGACTATCTGCCTGAGATGGATCGTAGGTTTCCCCCTTTTTGTTGTTGTAAAGTCTCTTTTTTTCTACATAGAATTTAATTTAGAGTAATATTATGGAGCTTAGATGCTTATTTAAAAACTCTACTCTCAGAACTCTGCAAAGTCATTGGAAAAATAAAATAATATTCTAAAGACCAATTCTCATCTAGAAGTCCCTGAGCATCTCATTTCTTCCAGACTGTGTATAGCAAGGTGGAAAATTTGCACAGGTGATTGCTGTTTTGCTTCTGCTAATGTTTGGGTAGCAAAGCTTGGAGAGGATAGTAGGAGAACAGAGGAAGCATTCAGAGATTTAATAAATTGTGGTAGGTAGAATATAGCAGTGTGGGCAAGCTTCAAAATAGGATGGCTATAGACATAAACCATGCAGTACTCAGACTTTTATGTCATTTCCACACCTGTCCTATCACCAGCCTCCAGACTAGCAGCATGACACTTTGCCTGTGGCCTCTCTCCTCATTCCTCACCCATTCCTTGTTTGGTCAGGATTACCTGCAAGTAAAACTTGCTGTAGCTAACTGACCCTCTGTTGTATATAATAAGGGCCTGCTTTTTCAAAGATAATCAATAAGCCTGATTTGATAATCATGCTTTTTAGCAGAAAAAGTAGAAAGAAATAATTTAATTTGAAATCTACTTAAAATGAACAATTATTAGATTTCTACTATGTGTAAAGTACTATTGCACATGGTTTCACATTTAATTCTGTGTAAAACGTCCATGATTGATACGAAAATGAATACTCTTAAGAGGGTGTTCCTTAATAAATGCAAGAATCTTAGTATTTAGCAAATAAATTTGACTAAAATAATTCAAATTCTTGTGTGTTTGAGTCAAAATTGACACAGCTAAAAATTAGAAAAGAGTAATTATTAGCACCTATTGCATATATTAATTGCTTTCATTAAATCTCAAAACATACCATGAAGTATTTTATTTCTAGTTCCAAAGAAAACCTGAAGTTTCAGTAAGATTATATAACTTATATGTGGTCACAAAGCCAGGAAGTAGTTGAGCAGGCATTTAATCTCATTTCTGCCAAAAAGCAAATCCTTATGCTATCTTGTCATGCAATGAATAATATATAGAATCTCAGGAAAGGTATGAATACTATGACAGCTACCAGCACATTAGAAGTGAAACAAACCTCCAATAAATATTAAGCAAACTGGGCAATACCATTCCCAAAGACTTCAGAAGCAAGGCCATTGACTCAGTGTCTTTCTGTTTGTTTAGTTCCTTAAGTTTTCTAATCTTGAATTACATTAACAACATATTCTCCAAACCCTCTGTTTCAGAGAAAATGAGTAACAGTTATTATCATTTTACATAAGGAGAATTTAGTAGAAAGATGCTCTTTCTTGCATGTGATTTTCTAAACTACCCCAAAATTAGCTGTGAAAATGAGATTAGAAAGACCTATCTCTATCAATTTGTTCCTTAATCTAAGCTATAATCATTACAGAAATTTAAGGCTAGTAGCTCTGCCATTATTTTAAATAGAATACTAAATCAAAACTCTCATTCTCCATTTGAAAAATCACTGAAAAAAATTGACCTGTACTTTTCAAGCAATTGTATTCATTGATTATATTCTTGTTCTTGTTGTTAGGTGCCGTGAAGTCAGGGTCCAACTTATAGCAACCCTACATACAACAGGTGAAACAGTATTGTTAGTGCTTCTCTGCTCTTCATAGGATTTTCAATGGCTGATTATTTATTGGAAAAGGGTTGCCAAGTCCTTCTCCCACGCCTACAGCAGCTGGTGTTCTCAGGAGGGGTCTCCCATCTAACTACTAACTAGGCCTGACCCTGCTTAGCTTCTGAGATCGGACAGGATCGGATGCCACAGTTGGTACGGTTGCAGGTGATTATATCCTTGATAGATAAACACAGAATATATAAAGTAATTATTTAAACTACAATCAATAAACAATATTCCTAATCTTATACATTAACTTTCTATTCCAATGTCAGTAAGAGATTTTGAGAAACATTATGAATGGTAGCTAAAATGAATGTAAAATGCTAAAATGATAGTAAATGAATCCCATTTTTAAGGTGCTAGACTTGTTTATTCTCAAGAATCAAAGTGTAGGAGCTAATTCCTAAAAGTATGCTTTCAAATTTAAAAAAATTAAATCATTAAATTTAATTAGACCCTCAAAGATCACAAACATTTCTTTCCTTAAATAAAATTATTTCACTTGATTCTTAAAGGAGGTAAATGAGATAGCATTCGATCAGCATTACTATGACCATTTAAAACTGTAGGACTAACGTTCAAAGAGTAAAAAAATGAGGCAACATGTTGGACTATCTGAGATTGAAACTAAATTCTAACTTCAAAACCATGTGCATTCAATGAATAAATTCAAGAAAGTGACAAATTACATAGGATTTTAACTTAGGATAGTGGTTGGTCCCCACATTGAGGGTAGAGCCAAAAGATCCTTTTAATAGAAATGTGTAGACATGTATAAATGACCTCTTTGTTGGAACCCTGGGAAGTGAAGGGAGAACAAATTCAGAAGAAAATTCTCCTTGGAAGTGGTACAATTGCACCTGTGAAAAATAGATAGTTCTGCATTGTTTTGATTTCACCTATAAATAAAGCATCAGTGTAAGTAAGTGGTAGGTACTGAACAGGAAACCTGACCTTGGCATTGTGACATGTTGGTAGGAGAAATTCAATGATGCAATCTAGCCTCTCACTGTTTCTGATTCTTGTGTTAAGGAGAAACCCAACTGTAACTGCTCAGCGAACATTGCAATTTATCTCACTCAAGACGAATAGAGGTAGGGACATTCCAGGTACACTAATGAGAAGACCCCTTTTTGATAGCAGGGCAGCCTAGGATATGTTTAGATTATTTATCTCTGAAAGGGTCTCTGATAAAAGTCTACTCAAACTAGTGCCTCATTCCACAGGCAAAGAACAAGAAAGTAATAACTACCATAAAATGTAGTTAAGCAATTCAAATGGTACTCATGGAACTTTAGGAAGATTTCTCTATCTCTTAAATCTTTACATAGAACTTACTGAAATTTGATTTTGTGTGTTGAATTTTAATGTATGCTGGTATACAAGCATATGCATATGGAAATGTGAAATGTACTGATGTCTTTGTCTATGTGCTTTTTCCATGTATTCAGTATATTTGGAGGTTCAAAATCTAGATGTCTTTTAGATAGTTAAAAGAGCAAGGAAGCTATTTTACTCTAACAAAAATGAGGAAGATAGTTGTTTCTCAATAACATTTTCTGGCTTTTGTCAGTGCTAACATAATTTTCACCATTATTTGTTTGTTTGAAGGTGTTGGAGATATTGGCATGTGTATTATTGAGATAGTCTGAATATGGTAATTTTCATAATGAGATTTATTGTATACACCACCTGGAATAAAAAGAGGACTGCTCTATTTTAAAGCATTTAAATGGCTGTAGGATAGTGAGATTCCATTATTTTTAACAGAACAAATTTTGTATTCCGAGTTCATTAGAATACTGAATGAGTTGAAGGAAACAAGTTTTGTTCTTACATCACTCATATAATGAGGTGTTATATAGAAATATTAGTTTTGTGTTACTAAACACATGGATGGAATTTGAATGAGTATAAATTAAGAGTAGATGCCCCATTAAAGAATGCAGGTGATTTTATTATGGTATTGTAGTTCTTGAATTCATGGCACATGTGCCAGCTTGACAAAATTTTATCAAATTAATAGGGAGAAGCAGCTAACATTGGAGATGTAAAAGAGTTCCTATTTTCATTCATTGTCTCAATACCTAATATAGTATTTTACTTATGGTAGAAATGTAAAAATATGTCTGTTCAATTAAAGCAAAAGAATGTAAAATGCAATGGTATTGAGTTACAATATGACTGGAACAATTTGTTCATAAATTCTGAACCAGTGTCAAAATGAATGGCTTTTGTTTTTATTTTCTAGTTTACCAAAATGAATCTAAAGTCTTTCTGGAGCCATTTATTCTTACATGTGTTTGAAACTGACTGATGAGAAAGAATAAGCACAGAGGACCCTGACGATGGTCCATTTTGTTCTTCAGTCCTCTAGATACCAATCAAATTCATTATGAGAATTTACTTTGCTAATCTCAGCTTTCTGACCTTTCCTTTTGCTCATTCCAGCTCTGTGTAAAATCTTACCATTAAATATTTGCGATACCACTCATCTGGGTTTTATTTATTTCTATATCTAAAGTTAGCCTAGGCCAACTAAATTTAAGTTGACTTTTATAGACTTTATCATATTATTTTATAGAAACATGATCTTCCTCCTTTCTTTTCTTATAGTACTTTTTTATCAGCAAAAGATTTAGAAGCCACACTTCACGAAGCTTTCCATATTGCAAGATATAACTCCTGAAGTTTCTTGCATCTTTATGTAGAGCATTTTATGATCTTACCTATATAGCTAAATTGGGGCTGAGATTTAGCTCAGTTGGTAGAGTGCTGTGCTGCAGTCTCTGAGGCCCCGAGTTCAATTCCCAGCACCGCAAAAATGGGAGAAGGGCCTGGCAATCCACTCCCAAGGCAATCCCGAAACACTCAGCCATTGAAAACACTATGTGGGTTGCTATGAGTTGGATACTGACTTGACAGCACCTAACAACAACATTATAAATGTGTGTGTGTGTATATATGTATATATATATATATATATATATATATATATATATATACACACACATAAAAGCCACTGCTGTTAATATTATATTCTGAAAAAGACTCAATTTTAATCATGTAATGCCAGGGAGTATTTCATTCTGTTGTACATAGGGTTGCTATGTGTAGGATACAACTCAATGGCACATAACAACAACATGTCCCATTCTGACACACACACTATATATTCTATACACACACACACACACACACACACACACATAAATGTGTATATATAATAATGTATACACATTTATATACAGAATTTATTTTTCCACAATATATCTGCAAAGTAGATGTTATTATCCTAGAGAACTAAGCTAGGCTGAATAATTGTCTAGGATTACCAAATTAAAAAATGTAAAAATGGAATTTTAGGAGTTTGCCCAGCTAATTACCTAGTCATTCTAAATGTACTTTTGATATGTGGCTCAATGAAAACGAAATTTGTTGAAATGTATTTTTTTCCCAATGTATTTTTGATTCCTCAAACACAATGATTTTATTCACTTATAGATAATGCTAGGTATATTTACTTCTGTCATATTATGGTCATAAACACATTTACTACTATAGACTATTACTTCCAGTCTATAGTTGTTCAAAAATGAAAGAAGAAAAAGTGTCCCTATAACTTGAAACAGATAAACCTGGAGTTTAATCCTTGTTTTTCTTGCTCTTTTACATAATTTCTGTATTATAGTGATATATATATGAGTTGCTGAATCATGTAAAAGGTAAAAAAGTACACAGAAGTTTTAAAACACAAAGAACCTTTTTTCAAATTTCCTCAATATATTCATTAATTGACATGTATCTGTGCCCGTGTGAGTCTTATGGATTTTCACATAAACAAATTAAGGTTTATCAATATGCCATTTATACTATTAAGTTTTATTTGCTGCCTGCACCTAAGTCTGTAAAAATTCTGAAGAAAATTGCACATATTGGAGTCAATTACATCATGTTTATTTAGGAATACCCTTCATTTTTCATTTTATATGACTATGAAGCACATTTTAGCATGATACATTCAGACTAGCAGGGTCTTATACAAATAAAGCTCTCATTTCCCTGCTCCCACCTCCATATTCACTGTTTCTATCTTAGAGAAGCAGAGTGTTGATAAGCAGTTTCTGAAATGTCAACTGACTGAATTGAATATTTCAGGTTAGAAAGCTTTGAAATCCCACAAAAGTACTAAAATATCTTTGATTATATATAGTTTTTAAAATAAAATTATTCTCAAATTAAAACTAAGACTTTTATTAAGATGATCTATAGTTAAGTTAAATAAGACATCACTTAACCCAAAGAACAGAGGACATTATTAGTCAAATAACTCTTTGTGACATGTACACACAAGGCCAGTTTTTTAATCCTCTCATTAATCTTCTAGTGGGCTTCTATAAAGGAGTAATAACTGGCAAAATAGCACAATCAGCTATGCCAATTATCTCCCCAGAACTGCAGAATGAAATTAAGTGAGGAAAGTTGGAGTCATGAACTGATGCTCAGAGTTCCTAGCATCTACATAAAATAACATCAAATAAAATATTAAATAAAATAGCACAGTAAATCATGTGTGTTTACCCAATTACATTCATTGTGAGGTCATTGATTTCCTCAAGGATCACAGAGAGCACACAACAAGCCTTTTCAGACTTTGATAAGTGATCTGTAATTCTGCAACTACTTTGTCTCTTACTTTACACACAATATTGAGGTCCTCAAGAAAAAACTCTCTCTATCTCTAAAACTACAAACTCACTCATAAGAGAATATGCCTTTATCTCCTCTGGAGTGTGGACAAGGCAGATGACCCTTCTGTCATTCCAGGAAAATCTCCTGACTGTTTCTGGTCTCTTATTAACATACATTGATCTAGATACTTTGATATTTGTTTTCTACCAAAATGATAATTTCAGTGTTTTATTCTCTACTGGCCCATTTCTCCCTTCAACATTTAAGATTCCTCCTCTACTTACTCCTCTAAAATTGATCATCTTTTAGGTTCTTTTCTCAGTTTACTTTATAATCTTTCCAAGGATGGCATAATTTATGCTCATGATTCAGCTTATTCCTATTTATTAATAACTTTCAGTGCCTACATTGGCCTAAAAACCCATTCTTGTCAACCATGTGACTGATTTTCTACTCCCTGGAAGACTCATAACCATGTAAAATCCAATATTTCTATAACAAAACTTATTATTTTTCATAAAACTTTGTTTTACCTTCTAAATTCCCTATGGTGGTAAATACAAGTCTTCCATACTTTCAATGAGGACATGAGCCTCTGTGTTCCTTTCTTTTACTGCCTTTCTACAATTAACAATTAGGTTCTGTCTACCCCACTGGATAAGCTTCACATCTGCTTTCTCCTCATAAGCCACTGCTATTGCCTTTATCATCTGCAATAATTAGTCTTCTAACTGGTCTCCATACATCCAGTCTTGACTCTGAACTTTATGCTCTACATTGCTGTTAATATTATATTCTGAAAAAGACTCAATTTTAATCATGTGATGCCAGGGAGTATTTCATTCTGTTGTACATAGGATTGCTATGAGTAGGATACAACTCAATGGCACATAACAACAACATGTCCCATTCTGATATCCTTTAATACCCCCTCATTTTCAGTCATGTAATGTAAAAACTTATTTACCTGATGCACAGGCTCTATATAATATGGTGTCTGCCTCAGTCTCTTTTTCATGTACCAAGAGTGACTTGTAGACCTCTACAGAACCAAAGAATTTCACACCTTCACACTGTTTCCCAGGAATCTTTTACAAGAAATACATTCAAACACAGTCATGAAACCATATACTATGCTGAACAAAGATTTGACACAAACAACTAACTGGCAACCAAAATACATGTTTGTCTTTTCCTAGTATAGATCATCATTAGAAAATCACTTTGCATCAAACGTGGCCATGTCATAGTTGTTATTAGCTGATTCAAACTGAAACTGATATAGCTCACTATGAGTGAAGTTATTAAAGAATTATTTGTGCCTTCTTTCCCATTTCTGCTAGCCAGATTTTGAGAATATTGAAATCCAAGGGGAACACAATGCCATAGGAAAAAAGAACCCTGAATTCCTGAGACATTGATTAGAGAATTAAGGATCATCTCACATTAGACTGTTAATTGAGGAAGACAAACTTCTACATTGTGTTACACTACTGATATTTTGGGTTGTATGTATTACAGGTAGTGTAACATTGCCTGCAGCTGAGACACTGCCTGCAGCCATACCACTGTGGCATCCAATCCCATCAGATCTTGGAAGCGAAGTGATGTTGGACCTGGTGAGTACTTGGGTGGGAGATCACCTGGGAACACCAGAAGCTGTAGGTTTGGGACAAGGAACTGGCAACCTGCTCCCCCCAAAACAATCAGTCATTGAAAACCCTATAAAGAGCAGAGAAGCACTGACAATAGTGCTTCACCTGTTGTACACAGGGTCACTATGAGTGGGACACCAACTTCATGGTACCTAACAACAACAACAACAAAGTGTAACACTAACACAAGAGACTAAAATTAATCAAGTAAAATGGAATTCCTGTCATTTAGGGGATTTCAATATAGTCATATGACAAATATTTTCCCATAATGTTAATTAATATAATATTTAGCTGCATAATATGTAATATTATAATATATAATACATTATATATAATAATACATAATAGCTGCATGATATTATACTTAGGCTGTGGAACATCATTTCTTCATTTTCTAATGTTCAGATATTTCATTTCTAATTTTTCACAGTGGCACAAAGCAATAATAAAGAGCTTAAATAAGATAATTAATTTATGTTTATGTGTCATTTCCATAGTCTAGCTCCCTTGAGTAGAATTGCGGATCAAAGGTTAGACATTTACATAAATTTAGTCTTGAGACTATGGTTTGATCCACTATAAATGCCTGACTTAAATAATGTCTCTTATTTGGAAGGTAAATTAATTCTAGGAGATTGGCTTTTAATATATACAAACTATAAAAACTATTATGAATATTTAAATTTTTAAAAATTATAGTAAAAGACATATTGTCTCTAACCTCCCTCAAAATATTTTCCCTGGCTTCAGACACACTTAGCCCATCATTCTTGACACTTTCTTAAACAGTTCTGGAAGTTCTCTTTTGTGAATGTCTTTAGTTGCACTGTCGTAGCTGCCTCCATGTCTGGAATTGATATAAAACATTTGCCTATCATTGTCATTTTGACTTTGGGTAAGGGTCACAAGTAGCATGGTATAAGATCTGGTGAATAAGGTCGATGATGACACACCATAGTGTTTTAATTTGACTGAAATTGCTGCACCAGAAGTGATGTGTGACATAGAGCATTGTCAGGATAGAAGATGAAATTGAAGACATTCAGGAAAGAAGACTTGCATATCTTCCTTAGAAAGTGGCAAGAATGAAGGGATAAGTGTGTTCGAGCCAGGGGCAACATTTTGAGGGGGAATAATAGCAATGTATCTTTTACTATAAAATAAATATTTTTAATTTAAATATTCACCGTATTTTGGTCACTCCATGTGACACTGATAAACACATTGCAGAGATAATTTTTTAATTAAGTGAACATACTGCATTTTTTCCCTAAGCAAATGATGATACTTTATCATTTCCTTCTACTTACTGAATCAAACCCATCATTCAGGAAGAAAAAAAAATATTACATTTACAAATTTTGATTGAGTCCATGTTATACCTGAGGCAATCCATGGTTTCTGTTAAAAAAAGATTTTGCCTCCATACTTGACTTGCCAGAATCAACATATATAATTGTGAAACAACTTTGAAATGTGCTGTTTAGAGATGCTGGAGTAGGACATTTCTAAATTTACTAGAATATTTGTCCAAGTGAAATAAAGATGACAAAATTTAGAAGCCCCAAGGAAAAAAATCATAGTTTGGTGAAAGAAAAGTATTTTGTCTCTTCTCTTTTCTCCAGGCTCTTTGTACAAAAAAAAAAAAAAACAAAAAAAAAAAAACAGAAATGTAATAATACGAACATCCAAATAATTTAGATCTCCTTGAAAAGCACTAAATTTGATCTTTTTTTTCCTGGCAGACAAAATTAAAGAATTTTAAGTGGAATCACTTTTTTCTTCATAAATACAGATTCAAATTTTGAGATTTGACTAACAAAATCTTGATCGCTGATTAAGATCAATATTTAAATAAAAACACAGTATCCAGATAGATTTTCCATTTTATCTCATTGTCTATCATAATGTAAGATAATGTTGTGAAAAGTTAGATGTGTATACAAGTTCAGAGTAGAGATGAGGTCTGTGATGACTTTCAAATGTAACCATAATCAGAGTGGTTAAATTCTCTGCTCTTCTTCCCATCTGCAGTCTTCTGGATTCATGCATGGATTTATGTCAGCTCAATGTTCTAACTTTTCATCAAGATGTTCAATATGCAACACCTTCATTATGAACTATAGTTTTCTCTATCATTATAAGAAACACAAGTTAAGTAAGCTTTCTTCAAACAGCAGTGATTGCTTTCCAGTTCCTGAGCATGCTATAGTAGGTTTGACAAGAAGGATTGATTTATCACTTTTTAAGTAAATTCTTAATCTGCAAATCCATAAAAAGTGCCTCCCTTCAGCAGTGGCAGAGGGTGACCAATTCACCTTGAAAGCAGAATGAACTAATGTGTGCCTTCCACCCTTTTATAATACACTCAGTTTGCAATTGTGCTTTTTGTTTGCTTGGATTGCTTATTAACCTGTAAAGTTTAGGTGTGTTTGCAATTTCAACCTGCTTTCTCTATAAATCAAGTCAGAAGTTGAATGCTAATTTCATATAAGTGCACATTTTAACAGTCATTCTCCTTGTTATGTAATGAGAAAGCCAAGACTTAATTATTCTTTAGCTGGCCAAAGATAAAAATAAAAGGTGAAAACAGACAGACATGAGAACATGTTGTATCAAAGTGACACAGCATTTGGTAGATTCAGAACTAGTAGCAAATTTGGGAATTTAAATTTTGGCCAATTAGCTTGGTGAAGTCTACCAAAGATTAAAATTACAACACATAGGCTCAATTCCCCATGCCAACTATTCTCCATTCTTTACCAAAGTACTGTATATTCTAAACACCTCCTCCTGCAGGCAGATCTTAGGCAGCTCACAAATGAGTGTTTAGTATGTAAGAATTTCAGAAGGAAGAGGTTGGGAGTACAGCTCAATAGTAGATCACATGCTTAGAAAGGGTGAGGCCCTAGGTTTGATTCTAGACACCACAAGTAAATAAAAACAAAAACTCAGAAAGAAGGCAATTTAATCTTACAATATTCAAATATTTCTTTAAAATTTTCTATAATTAATAGTCATTAAAACAAGAGAAACCAAAGAACCTGCTAATGTGGTTTAAGCATTTTTAGAAGTTTACACTTCATTTGACAAAGTCTCCATAATACATTGTATTCTCAAATAATTTAAATAGCCTCATGCTTTGCTTAAAGTCCTTTTAAAAAGTTAGACTTAAATAGTCATGGTATTTTGACTTCAATTATATCACCGATTCCTGATAGGAAACTTCTTAAAACATATTAACTAAGAAGTTCGACTCTAAAGTGTGAAGACCTTCCAGAAAGTGACTTTCTTCTTTAAGAACATAAAAATGTTTCATTTGAAAGAGTACAAAAAAAATATCAACTCAAATTTAGGAAAATACAATGAATTTTCTAAATCTTCATAATATTTTTATTTAGGCTAGATTTGGAATGGGTCTGGGATTTAGCTCAGTTAGTAGAGAGCTGTTCTGCAGCCTCTGAGGTCCTGGGTTTGATTCCCAGCACTGCAAAAATGGGAGAAGGACATGGCAATCCACTCCTGAAGCAATCCCAAAACAATTAGCCATTGAAAAAACCTATGAGGGTTACTGTGAATTGGAAATGACTTGAGGGTATTTTACAACATTTGGAATACCTCATAAGGGGAGACCCCAAAATAACCTGGAATATATTTACAAAACATTGTGTGTTTATTTTTACATGTTCAAATTCCAGTCACCTTCACACTACCCTTCATTTGATGCAATACATTTATTGAGACATTTTTTCCACTGCTCCAAACAGGTTATGAACTCATTGATCTTGATGCCTTTCAGCACTTCTGCTATTTTTTGTTTCACCTCTCCCACATCAACAAAACTTTCCCTTTGAGGATGTTTTTCATTGGTGAAACCAACAACCAACCAAAATTCCTGCACAAAGCAAGAGTCTGTGAATAAGGAGGATAGGGCAAAAGGGTTATGATGTTTTGGGTAAAAAAACTGCTGAATATTCAGCATGGTGTGGGCAGGTGCAGAGTTGGTCATGGTAGAAGAACCAACCACCTGTTTGCCACAACTAGGGATGCTTCTTCCACAAATTGTGACACACCTTGACAAAACTTCCAGAGAGTAAAATCTGGTTGATCATTTTACTTGATGGAACAGAGTCTGAGGGCACAACCCTGCTCACATTAAAGAAACAGATGATCATTGTTTTCATGTTTATTTCTGTTTTGGTAGGGAGTCCCCCCTCATGTTTTATTTTACTTTTATCTTCCTCTTATTCTTATTTTTTCCCAGTCTTACTAAAAAGGATACTTCTTGATGATCTACTTTTCTTTACCCACATATCAGCACCCATTGACAATAGGGGGACAAAAGAAGGGAGATTGGATTTTGGGTTCTTATTTAAAGCTTTGATGAGAGTTCCACTCACTAAAGATAATGCATACTTATAAAGTTAAATCTATTTCTCAGAAGCCTAAAATGTATCTCTTACCTAGTTATTAAAACAAAAAGGAGAACAGGTGTGAATTCCACATGGTGCTACAAATGTTCAGTGAGTCACGTGGCTCAAAGCATACATTGGTGACCTTAGCCCTTCATACCTGCCTTCTGAGGGACACTACTATCATCACCCTTTCTGTGCTACCATCCTGATCTAACTACCCTCATGGACTGGGTAGACATTTTTAGTGGCCAATGAGCAAGTACTATTGGAATGTAGGTAATTCATTCTTATACACCTAAGTCCTGGCACGGTGGAGGATATGTGAGAGTTATTAACTGAAACATTTTAAAAGAAACTCCTAGAAAAAATCTTTATTGATAATATTTTCAAAGTATATGAAAGCAAAGGTTGGGGTTTTGCTCAGTTGGTAGGGTGCCATGCTGTACTCTCTGATGCCCTGAGTTCCACCCTCAGTATTACAAAAATAGGAGAAGGACATGGCAGCCCACTCCCCTAAAAAACAATAACAAAAGACAGCCATTGAAAACCTAATGAGGGTCACTATGAGTCAGACCCATCTTCATGGCATGTAAAAACGAAAATATATGAGAGCAAATATTGATATACACATATATTATATATGGGCTTAAAGATGTGGCACAGAGCCAGGTGCGGTGGTGCATGCTTATAATCCCAGCGACTCAAGAGGTGGAGACAGGAGGATTGCAAGTTTAAAACCAGAGGCAGTCTGCATAATTTAGCAAGACCCTACCTCAAAAAGGAAAAAAATGGGCTGGGGGTGCAGCTCAGTGGTCCAGCAGTTGCAAATCATGCAAGCACGCGGCCCTGGGTTCAACCCCCAGTACTGCAAAAATAAATAAATAGATAGATAGATAGATAGATAGATAGATAGATAGATAGATAGATATGGCCCAAAGAGTTTACTGTTTGTAGTATAAAATGTCCATTATTTTTATTACAACACTGATATAATTGGTTGATCAACTGGTTGACCCTAACAACCACTGGGTTAAGTCTAACAAGACAGCCAAACCATGGTTTCATTAATGCTATCCACTGGTTGACCCTAAAAAGACAGCTAAACTATGGAGTACTAAACTCTTCTTACTTTATTACTACTTTCATTGTTCCAACAGCATCTCAGGAAAACATTTCCATGACATGACAATCATTTTGGCTCTAAGGTTTCCAATATTAGGTTACTTCTTCACCATAAACATTTGAGAGGAAGAGTAGAAGGGCTCCAGTTTCTCTTCAACTATCCATATTTTAATTTTATTGAAAAGTTTTATTTTGTTCAAAAGTCAGCAATATTCTGAATAAGACTTTTGTCCTCTAAGTTACCTAAACAGGCTTCTCCCTTAGTCAAAAAAGTGAACAGGCCCTGTTTTTCTTCAATACCTGCCAGTAAACAATCTGGGTCACTGGATGCTCCAGAAATTGAAGCCAATGATTATAGTATCAGTGAAAATGACTTAATCATAATTTATAAGAGTCCAACCTTAAACTACAAATTGACAATTTCATGAACTAACTATCTTCTTGTAAAATCTATGTACGAAATGAACCTATATTTGAAATTCAACCGATATTTTTTGTTTAATTTTTCTCATGATTCTGATTAATGTGGCACGTACACTATTTTTGCCCTAAAGAAATTGAAACATATCTTTAAAGCCCAGGATTCACTAAAATGCACATATGAAGTATCTGATTATTTATAAAAACACTCTAAAAATATAATGATTAAAATCTTTAACTCCATTGACTTACCATCTATATTCACATCCAGTTTTCCAGTATCTAGTAGCTACATGATACAAGCAAAGTTATTTATTTCCTCTTTTTCTTGGTTTATACATTTATATAATGGGAATAATAGCAGAGTCTACCTAATAACAAAATGCCATGTGGTGATTGAGAAGATTAAATGATATAATTCATGTAAAGTACTTAGAACACATTCAGCTTTAGCACAATGCTAAATATATGCCATCTATGTTACTAACTTTATAGTAATAACTAATTACCTTGATTGTGATTGAGGGCCTTTATTGCCCTCATTAAAATACACATTAATCCATCATCTAATATTTATTGGCAAGACACTCTGGTAACTATTACAGTCTTAAAAGTATTTGCCATAAATAATTACCAAATCACTGGACATTCTGAATTTTGATGTCTGAATAGCTAAGCAGTAATTCTAATTATGCAAGGCTCTAGATGTGCAGACAAACTCATGACCTGGAAAATGGACATGCTTCTGAATTTAATCAACAAAATTAAAGTACTATAGCTTAAAGATGATTTTACACATTTCTGTTGCCCTTATATCTTACTTAAATTTGAAATGATAAAAACTACCAGTTATGGGTTATATACTCAGAGTCAGAGGTTATATTCATGCTTTATGAACATTGCTGCATTTATTTCACAATTGTCCTCTGAGAAAGTTTAATCATTATCACACAAAAAAAGAAAAAGTCCAGAGAGGTTGAATAGTAAGTTTCAAAATCATGTAGCTGATGGCAAAAGGTAGACTTTGATCTTAGTTTACACTTTAGATATGTCACCTCTCAAATACCAGGGCTTATCTAAAGGCCTGGTACAACTACCATATGCATATATCAGCAAAGGTCTCAGAGTAATGCATATGCATGTCCAGATCTCCGCCATAGGACCTGGACTATTGCATTACTTTATTACATAAGTAAATCTGAATAATGCTAAGTGAACATTCTAAGTCTCTGGTGTGAGAGAATTTAGCATCTATGGTTTTAACTATTTTGTAGATACTTCAAGGATTTTTGGCATCTGGTAATTAGTAATTTTGTTTAAGTAAGAATTTGAATGTGTATTGCCATATGAGTATGTAAAAGTGAACCACTTACAAAGTGTGGGGACCTCACCAAAGCCAGTAGGTATTCCCTCTAGACATAATCTATAATATTTCTGTATGCAGTTACTTGGATGAAGTGATTTTTTAAAAAAATTCTCTTGTATTAGGGTTTTTCCAAATAAAACATTAAGCCTGCCCAGAATATAAATTACTAGTGCTAGTCCGAAATAATATTTCAGAAATTTTTTGTTATTCTTTACTAGATTGGGGGGAATTAAGTAGAGTATTTTGAATAATTTGACTATATTAGAACATATCATAATGATATCATTGTGAAAGTGCTATTGCAATGTACAGCAAAAAGTGACCACATTCAAATGGTCACTCTGTATTAACATAATGAGGAAAAAATCTGTTTTAATAAGTAAGAGAAAATCTATATAATTATTTAAAACAACAACAATAATGTTTGTACTGGGTTTTTCAGTTTAACAGATATTTTTCATTTACCTTTTAATTTCATTTTGAACCATCCATGTTAGAAAGGTAGAATTATACTTTCTAATTTTATAGGTGGAAAATAAAGGCTCAGAAGTGTTGAGTATTTGTCTAATGCTAACCAATGAAATTTGATTGAGATCCGTTTCTCTAACTCTAAATTCTGTGCTTCTGTTTTAACAATCTTTATTGCTAAGAACTGTTCTAGAATTTTAAACCAGTATTGAATTTCTTAGACCATTTCAAGAACCATTGTACTAATCTTTTCTCATCCAAGTGTCCTTCTTTAGTACTACTTGTCATCATGACCATGAAGATATCTGATTTCACTTTGGCAATTCCATATGCACTCTCCTAAGTGTGTCCCTCAATAAGTCTAATGTAATTATCATGGCTGAGGGGAATGAGGCAAAGAGAGAGTGACTCATGAAGGGGAAGAGAAGAGCCCATATGAGAAGCCATACATTTTAGCTTCAGATAGTGTGGTCTTTCACTTAAAGTATTTCTTTTTATGACAATAGTAGCATCTAATCCTTCGTTTGGATAATAGAGAATGGACAATTTTATATAATTCTAGAATTATCTATGTATTGAGAGAGCATTTTTCAAGAAGGCATTGGATGAAATCTTTAAAATAATTAAGCCTAGCATGCATATAGCTCTATGCTTTATGCTCATTTTATCAATTAGGAAATTAAGATTCAGAGAGATTGAGCAATTTTTTTTTAGATTGAAGAGATACCTAGATGAGAAATCAGATATTCATACCCTTGGTCTTCTAAATATCAAGGAAAAAATGGAATGGGCATAAGTCATTATAGGAGCAAAGTTTAATTAAAAAAACATGAAGACATTTGAGGTATTTTTTAAAAAGTGAGAATATAAGATAAGGAGCTTTGAAATAAAGTAAATTGAAAAATAAATATAAATGGAGAAAGTAAAAGAAACTAAAACAGAAATTGCAGACATCCCCAAAGGTAGAGAAAAGAACAACAAGAACAAAAATTTCATATAGGACTTACTCAAAGAAATGGATTTAGCTTCTAAAGACTTGTAAAGCCACCTATACCTTCTGGCATAGAAAGAGTTAATAGCCATGAGCAGACCATCACTCCTATCCCAGAAGCTAATTACCTTTGTATCAAGGCTTGTCACCAAGTAGCAGAGCCTCAGTCACTACTAGGTTGGGGGAGTACATGGCCTCTGGAGTAAGCCACAAAACTAAATAGACAAAGTATTTGGGAGCAGGCATATGTTTACAGGAGAGGTCAATTGATTTCAAAGCATGCAGCTGTTCTATAGTTTATCTAAAACAATCTTAAACAGAATCCCTGGCAGAAAGTCCTACCAGTTATTGAAATTCTTGGAGAATTAGTAAACACTTGGCATGGAGTCATTCATATTGAGTAGAAGTAAAAGGACTGAAAAAAAAAAAATGTCCCACATGTAAACAGCAAAAATGTAAATTAAATCTGCCTCTAGCCAATTTCTTCAATGCTTCTACTTCTTTTGGAACATTCCCTATTCTGGTCTATTTTTCTTGGTAAGAACTAAAGTATTAAATATGCTTGTTATCGTATCTAAAGTAATCAACATAGAAACAGTTGACTGTTGCTCCTCTAATTTATTCTCCATATTGTGTTTTCTCATTAAAAAAATTACATTTGTGCTGCAACCCAAGACACTCAATGGTAACTTTATAAATTTTGCCACAGAAGTTTGGGATCAATATATAAAACATATGTGGCAAAGCCTAGAGTATAAAAGGAAGCATTTCAAAATAACCATATCCATGATAGATAGTAAAAATATCTTGCATTTTCTCTACTTTGGTTTTTACTGGAAGAGGTTTTTTCTAAGATAAGACATAAAATGAGAAAGATGGGCAATAATAATTAGATTCTCATGTGGTTTTATAATTTAAGAACAGAGTTCAAGGTTACTATTATTTTTATACCAGGTAATACTTTAATTAAGTCTATTTACAACACAGAATATGTTCTAGTAGGCACAGGGTACTTGTGTTTTATTGGGTCAAAACAGTACTATTTTGATGATCTTCAAAATTACTCTAACATCTATGAATTTCAAATTAAGTGGATAAGAATTTTTCATGATCAATTAAAATGTAGAAATTACCAAAATATTATTTTTGAAAATTGAATTTTATATTTTAACAGAGTTCTATTTATAAGAGTTCATAAAAATATGCTGAATGGTAAAAATCTGAAGCGAGATGATGTCAAAAAGTAGGATGCAGAGTCATATATCCTAATGTCTCCATAAAGATGAGGAGTGGAGAGATGTTTTACCTTCCCAACTCATTCTTAGATATGATTTGTGGCTTTTACTTCATGTTAGGTCACTTATGGTAGAGCCAGCCTAATAGATTTTAATGTGAAATGAAAAGATTTCCATTCCATGTTCTAATTCTGTACCTTTAACCTAAATTTCTGTTCTGTGTTCTCTGTTCTGTTCTGTTCTGTCATTCAACAGAGTTTTAGATTTGAAATTGTCAATTTAGCATATTTGTTCATATTGAAATATCAGAGAAGTTATGAGAAAAATGTCCAATTTTCTTTTCTCAGCATTTTGGCTAAAATGAAGGGTAAGTCTTAAAGACTGAGTAACATTTGAGAACAATACATTTTTTACTCTCCTCGTTTTTGCAGGGCATCCTTCAGATAGTAGTGAACAGTGCCTCTGGAGAAATGTAGCTATCTTCCTCTCAAATCTCTCCTAATTGTGTAAAAAAATTTTTCAGCCAAACTTGCTAACTATAAGTTTGCTTGTAGTTTGTAATCACAGTATGAATTCTCAGTTTGTAATCACAGAGGCAGGATACTGATGTTGGCTACTTACTTCTTTATCATGGCAAGAAAAAAAATTACAAAAATTTTATTCTCAAGACAAAAATATTCATTCACTGATTGTAGTCTACAAGACCCCATTTCATCTTTTCACAACAATGAATTATTAAGACTTTGTCAGTGCTAATTAAACACAGAGATTATGTCTTTAAAAACATTTTGAATAATGACAATGAGTTTTAATCAAAATAAGTTTAATACTATTACAATTATTGCTATTCTGTGGCTGATATTCACTAGCCAAGATGTAGAGGTAATTAAAAGCAATCCTCTTCATCCTAACCCCACTGCCTGTTATTGAGACTGAAAACAAAACAGACCAAAACAAACCCAAAAGACCTTTTTATCTTCTATTAGAGAAGGAGGAAAGGGCAAGTCAAAGAATGGCACAATGATGCTAATTAAATGATTTCTAAAATAAACTGAATAAATGTCCAGTATCCTATTATGATTTAAAGTCTTGCTCTTTGGTAACTATTAGTTTCATCTTCAGATAGTTCTTCATATTTAAGTCTAAGGCTGCATTAATACAAACAGGATATTAAATAAGGCTCCTTTGGCCGCTGAGACTTAGATATGATTTTTAAACCCAATCATTCATATCCTATATAAGCCCATTCTCTTACTGAAAAACTCCTAGGGCCCAGAACCACTTCTAATTACTAATATCTATTATGGGTAACAGAAGGATATATTTTCCCTAATTTCCCCACAAAGAAAATTTGTACATTAAGCATACTTTACTGACAATATAGGATGATGGAATTAACAGGAAAGAAACACAAGCCAGATGGAACATCACATATCCATGCACACTGTAGCTTGTCACTCCTGGTGTTATTTGGAATTATTCACAAGCCATTTTTTTGCTTCAAGCTTTTCTGACACTTTTTCTTTACTTCCTTATTTCCCTCCCTCTCTCCCATGCTTCCTACCATCCAAAATATACATCTATGCTATATAGAAAACAGTTTTCTTATTGTCTTTTTCCCAATCCACTTGCTCAATATTTATCTTCTATTTTTTTTCCGTTGCAATATTTTTTATTGGACATTTTTAATGTACACCTTAATGTGATTCATTCTGACATGCTTTTCATTGTGGCATTCAAAATGCATATATGTATCTTCTATTCTTAAAAAGCCCAGAGCTGTACCACGATGGCATCCAATTCTGTAAGATCTCAGAAGCTAAGCAGGGTGGGGCCCGGTTAGTACTTGGATGGGAGACCACCTTGAACACCAGGTGTGGTAGGCTTAGGAGAATGACCCAGCAGCACGCTCCCTCGAAAAAAAAATCAGCCACTGAAAACCCTGTGACTAGCACAGAGGCACTAACAATACTGTTCGGCCTGTTGTACATAGGGTTGTTATGCATCAGACACCAACTCGACAGGACCTAACAACAACAATTCTCAAATAGCTTTCCTAAAACAAACAAAACCATTCAGCATTTAAAGAAACCCTATATAGCACCTGATCCAGTCTTTTGTAAAATGATATCCTTCCAATAAATCAAGTACAACAACCATTTGTAATCCATATTGTATGTATGTAATTGGAATTATGATTTCACATCAAATAATTTTAATGTATGACCATATTAAGGAGGAAATTGTATTCAATGTGAAGATAGTCAAATAGTAAACATAATATAATATTATTAAAAATATAGTCAGCATCTTTAATCTTTAATTGTATAAATGTCTGATGAGGCTATTAATAATACATATTGACCCTTTATTTAAAAATGTGACAAAGAATTAGTTTTGCCCCAGGATAATCAATATCTTTAAATGGAACAAAACTCATATATGTTATTGATTTGTAGAGAGCGAAAGTCATTAAATTGTTGCTTAGGGGAAAATGTAAAATTATCCATTGCATTAATATTAAAAAATACTAATTCACTTTTACCCAGCAAGAAAAAGCTCTGGGAAACTTCTGGTAATACTGACTTATAGAAAATCTCATAGAGGAATATTTTTGGTGGGGAGAGGAATGCTATATAAAGTGTTTGATATCTTTGTAGCAATTAACTGAAAGGTGGTACTATATAAAATGTTAATGAATGAAGTAACATGGGGTTTTGGTTGTATGGAACAAAAAAACCTGGCCAAGCTAATTCAGATAATAGTTTAGGTAAACATGAAGACAAGGGCTTAGTTTGGGATACAGTCATGTGTCAGATAGCTCCAGGGGTAGCTATCCATCTCTCCTGCGTTCCATAAAAAGCGTTTTTCACAAATCCACCTGAGACATGGTTTGTCCTCCCTTGTAACTTTAGCTTGCACATGGTTTAGGCTTATAAGTTTTTCTTAGCTCTGTATCTCTTGCAATCTTGATATATCCTGTCATTTTGTATCTGCACAGAACTGACTTTTCTGTTGTCTCATTTAAAAATTTAAAGATAGTAATATGATTCCCAAGCTTTTAAAAATGATTTACAGGGTTTTTTTATAATTCATAGGTGGGTCATAGGCAAGACTATACATAAGTTGACCTTAGATCCTGTCTAATCCCATTAATTGAGACTGGAGGAATACAGTGGCTGTTTTGTCAGAGGAATGATTTCCTTTAAAAGAGTGTAATCACAACAGGTAGCATGATATCTCTCAGAAGAACAAATGATTATGAATTGATCTCTGACCAGTAAAAAGGGTATGTTTTATAAATCAGAAACCAGATGCATCATCTTTATCAGATCCTTAAACCATACCAAATAATCATGGCTTTCGAACATACAGACGTAACATTTACAGATAGAATATTCTTGTTCCTTGCTACCCAACTTTTTCATACTTACTGTCAGTCACTGAATCAAATCATCTTAAATAAGTAGGTGCAGTGACACAGCAGAAGAAAGGCATGCATAACCAGAGCTGTGCTAGGCTTGGGACATTGCCCATCAGGCTAGACATTCATAGTAATTAGTTCATTTTGATACGCCCAACATCATAGCAACTTCTCCTGAGGAGGTTGGAGGAGCAGTTCAGGGAAAATTAATATGACCTTTTAGTTGTTGCTTGGAGAATACATCCCTTCTCCCTTCTATTCCTATCAATAGAAGACATAAAAAAGCTATGCTAATTACATATTTGTTCCTCCTCTATGGAGTTTGCTTGGATAACTAGTCTATTCACACATAGATGTGGAGAGGTTACCTAAGGAAAATGACACAGACTAATGTATAGAGGATGATTTCATGCTAAAAACACTAAATGGTAAGAATGTGGAGCTCTCAAATATATGTTGTATCAGACATTTATTTATTTATTTATTGTTCTGTGAGATAGTAAAAGCCAACTTAGCAGGTGGTGAGAGGGTCTGAGAATAATTAACTCCAGAAATTACAGATAAAGGATCAATGTGTGTTTTTCATATTCATACACATACACTCACAATGCAGGTGGCTTGAAAAAATATGTATTTCTTGGACAGATTGATTTGTACACCACATAGTATAAGTCACTTTAGCTGCTAGCAATAACTAAAAAAAAACCATAATATATTCAATCAAGATGCAAAACATATACCAAACACTAATAAATGCATTAGTGGAGGAAAGAAAATGTGTCTCATTATGCTGGAAATGAAAACAACACAAGAAAATAACATGGAAGAAAAAAAAAAAAAAAAACAACCTCTTTGTACTGAGCCTGGGAGTCTCTCCCCAGGATTACATTCAACATTTTCTAGTGATGCTAAGGATAGAAACAACCAGCTCTTGAACTTTGAAGGAATTGGTTCACAGCTGTGCTTATACTGAGATGGAAATATGGAAATACATTTGTACAGAGAAAGGGATTTTTTTTTTTGGTAGTTGTAATGAGAGAGCTGTCAAATTAAACCCAAACTGCTGTAAGTAAAATAAATTACATGTGGAAATTCAGTTCCTGATACTTTCTTTGGGTGGATACATTTGCTATTATTTCCAGAAAGAATGTTTATGTTAATTGTAAAAAGAAATCTTGTGCTGTATTATTCTCTTATATTAGCATTAAGGAAGATACATATAGATAGATAAATAGATAGATATAGATATAGACATGATATTTTGTGTTACTTAGGAGTTGAACCCAGGGCCTTGCACATACTGTGGCAAGTGTTCTACCACTGGGCTGTACTTCTAGCCTATTTTATTTGTTTTATTGAGTCAGATTCTTGCTAAATTACATAGGCTGCCTTTGCCTTCAAAGTTGTGATCTTCCTGCCTCCACCTCCTGAGTTGCTGAGATTGCAGGTGTATGCCACTGTGGCTGGCTATTTTCATGTATTTTTGTATCATAAAAGAATGCATAAGACATTGACTCATGCAACATAGTGAATTTCAAGCATTTATTCAATGTATGAGCTCTTGGGGAGAGACACAAAGGATGTAAAGACTACATTTCTGGTGGCAGAGCTTTTTGAAATATACTTGGGAAGGCAAGATTAGCACATTTGAAAGAGAGTGATACAGAATACAGAGATAATCAGAACAGAAATCAATAGGATCTGAAATAACAGGAAAAAAGCTTTGTAGAAAATAGAATAGGGGATCAAAATAGTGGATGTAAAGAACAACAGGAGGAAAGCATTTTAGGGGGCATATGTATATAAAGCCATGAAGCAGTAATGATAACAAGTGCATGAGGAGAGGAGGGAATGGAAAGAAGACAGAGACTATGACCTATGACTTGTTTATGGGGAATAAGAAGTTTGACCTAGCAGAAACTGAGGAATCTCATTGGATTATTCTTAAAGAAAGCATGTACAGCACTTCAGTTCTATATGGGCTACTTAGGAACTGGGAAATATATATACATATATATGTATATATATCCAGCAGTATAATCACAAGTGCTCACATGATGGGAGACATGATTTAGTGAAGAATTAACAAATAAATACTGGGGTGAAAATATGAAAATCTGGAACTTTATTCTAGCTGTATGACTTACATGCTGTATAATCTCAGTTATGTCACTTATGTTTTTAACAATTGATGGAAACTTCCAATGCTAATATTTACCATTTTTTTATAATACATTCCTATGAGGTCCAAACGTAAACTAAAAGAAAACACTAACTTGTTGATGTGGTTGAAAAGTCATCATTGTATATAAACTAATCAGGGAGTTATATTTGTGTTGCGGTTTTGGCTCTAGCTTGACTAAGGTTTAAGCCTCACCTACAACACCCCTTGAGTATTGGGGACTCACTAGACCGGTTGGTAATGCCTGGTGGTGCCAATGAAGGACTTCAGGAGACCTTCAATAGGTGAAATAGGGAAGGTAAAGTTTATTGGGTGCTCCGCTGGTGGGGTGCAACAAGCTAGTAACCCTTATAAGTGCAGAGCTCTACGTGCTCTCTAAGTGTTGGTTCTAAGCCTGCAGCATTCCATGCTGGAGTGCTGGAACAGCTCAGCCTTAAAGGCACAGCTACAGCTGCTGATCTTCCATGGAGGTTAGTTAGCCTTGCCTCTCACAGCTTGCCTTCTCTGCCTCCCTCCTACCCAAAGATGGAAGGAATTGGGAGGCTCTTTGTGTGTTGCTTGAATCCTTCAGCACTTCGGGGTGCCTGGTCTTGATCATGCCAGCTTGCTTGCAGATCTCACTGGCATAGGGAGCGCTGGTCGAGGTGATGGGGTCCAGGTAATAGGTGAAGGACGGTCAGAAGTGGTAGGGTGAAGGGGGTCTGGGAGCCCTGATTATATAGTGTCCCGGAGGGGGCATGTGACTGGGCTAAGCCAACCAGGACACATACCTGACAGGTACAGCAGGTAAACTGATATACCTGCCAGGTGGGGACAGTTATTTACTGGACATGCTGAGGAGAGCCAATCAAATTTAGGGTGGTTAGGGCAGGTCAGACTGGCCAGGCGCCATCTTTACTCATTCAATGGGAGGGGCTGGTGTGAGTAAGATGTGGCCCTGGGGTCAACTAGGGTTCAGACCCTCAGGCTGTCATGATGGACCCTAGTTGTGGGGTAGATTTAAAAAATCCCCAACATATTTGCTTTGAAGAGAAATGGCACATAATAAGTACATGAACATGTAAGGTTGAAGTGGAAGAACTGTTGATCTAGAATACCTTACTGTGCCTCCATTCTCATTCATTTCACCAGATCAGGACTTTTGTAAATGCGGGGAATCATGACTGACTTACTCTAGACCCCTAATAGTGCCTGGAACACACAAAGGACTGCTTAAAATTTTCCATGTTGAAATTATATCCCTAAATATACATGTCATAAATGTACACTTAAATGTGAGTTCCATTAAAAGTAGAAACATAGGTCTCCCTAATAATTAAAAAGTAATTAAACTCATTCCAACATGATAATTAATAGTTTAGAAATAAAATGCACATGACTTCAGTATCTGAACTTGAGGAACCTATAGTTAAACCAGCTTATATACAGATTAGCCAAGAAACACAAAGACCAGTAATGAAACTGATAAAGTGTTTCAACTAGGAGCAAGTGATGAACCAAGATCATGTATTTAAATGAGAAAAAGCACTGGGTTATTCTGATTTATCTAGCTTTATGTGAAATAGTCAACTAATCACTTAATTGAGTTATCTCCTGGGAGCTTAACAATATTTTTCCTGCCTTTCCATCTATGAAAATTATTGTCAAGTTCAAAATTGGTATAAAAAAAGATCTGATGGAAAGGTAGAGCAGGTCAGGAAGAAATCAAAGTTAAATGAAACAAATGAGACTAGCCATATACCTCTATGGTAGAGTGCTTGCCTACCATGCACAAAGCTCTCAGTTTGATCCCCAGTAGTGCAAAATAAATAAATAAGTGCCTTTGCCACTTAGTCTTTGTTGGGTTTGGATATACTTTTTTTTTCATCTCTGTGTGCCTTTGTTTACTCTGTAAAATGGATCTAATCAGGATAGCTTCCTCATGAGTAAATAATAAGAGATAATGTATATAGATCACTGAGCATACTGCCACATATAAAGCATTCAATACCTTAGTGTCTATTATTGTTATTATTATTCTCATCTCAACCATGTTTTGTTTGGAACTGTAGAGAAAATATAACACTTCCAAAGCAAATATTGTTGCTATTGTTGTTAGGTGCCCTCCTGTTGGATCCGACTCATAGGATTTTCAATGGCTGATTGTTTTGAGATTGCTTCAGGGGTGGAATGCCACATCTTTCTCCTGTAAGGTAACTATTGTTGTTGTTGTTAGATGCAGTCAAGTCGGTGATCAACTCTTAGTGACCCTATGTACAACAAGTGAAACACTATTGTCAGTGCTTCTCTGGTGTTCATAGGTTTTTCAATGGCGGATTGATTTTTGGGAGTGGGTTGCTGGGTCCTTCTCCCAAGCCTATAGCACCTGGTGTACAAGGTGGTCTCCCATCCAAGTACTAACCAGGCCCTACACTGCTTAACTTCTGAGATCTGACCGGATCAGATGCCACAGTGCTACTGCAGCAGGCGAAGGTAACTATAGGATAAGTAAATGATACTACATGAGAAATCAATTTAGATATTTACTAATATGGGAATAATATTCAAAAGGTATCAATAATAATTCTTAAAAAACATGAACATAGAACAATTGGAAATGTAATCTTATGCTTTGGATTACGTGAGTAAAAAGCACGTGTTTCAAATGCAAAGACTAAACTAGTTTATAAGTTTTACATATATGTTCATCTTATAGTCAACTGTAGCTCAAATTAATGTTAATATTCCCCAAATTGCAAAATTGTATCAACCAAAAATTTGGTTTCTGCCTGATATTCTGTGTAAGCTTTGCTATTTTAGAGTCAAATAAGCAGTTTGAAAAAGCCTTAAAAAGTCATTGTCATTCCTGATCACAGTTTGTATTACATTACCTGTAGAATTTCATCCCCAGTTGAATTACTCATCGCCAATCTGATCATTCTTCCATAATTAGACTCCTTTGGTGAAAGATAAACTCTGAATATTAATACTGGAAAACTAGATTTAGAACAAAGAATTTATGGAAAACAATTTTGGAATCTATCATTGGAGATTTTAGCTTTGGATCCACAAAAATTATTCCTCACTGTGTTTTTAACAGACAGTTTACAACAGATATAAATAAACTTAAGTTATCACTTATTATATTTGGACATTTTCTTGCTAAGTTTCCTTGAATTGGTTTTCCATGGATCAGTCTCCTAAACTTGGCATTTATTTTAAATTAAATAATCAATACAGAGGCACTGGGAATTTTTCAGAATTAAAGTAAAATAATGAATAATTTTGACCAATTGTTACACACATTAATCACATGTTCATTGTTTCTTTCTTTACTTTCTTATCTTGTTCTTACTCATTTCTATCCCAAGATGCTTAAAAGGGTGTTGGACCTTGAGGACAAGTGAATCCTACCCTCTTCTTTTACAAATGAGGTCCCAGGAGCTGGGAAAAAGAAGATCCTTAAAGCTGAAGGTATTTGAACTTTTGACTTTTGTTAGAAAAGACACAACTCAGCATCCAATAAAACTTAATGTGTCCAAGTCCATATTGAAAATGAAGTGCAATCATAATAACAGGGGAATCTATAAACTTAGGTTCCACAATCCCTTGCCCATGTGATTTGGAGGTCAGGAAAGAATGTTACTCTATCAACTTTTGGGTTCTTAAATAGAAACAGTGAATTATAACCTTTTCATGGGACATAAGGTCTGAACTGCTGCAGACTGACCTTGATGTACAATCAGGTAATGATGGTGGGTAGGCTGGCTGCATAAGTTTTTACTTCAGCATTGATTTCTATGCCTTTCTCATACCCCTAAAGAACATAGTCCATTGCTGTAGTAAACAAAATATACTAATACACTGGTAGGCAATTAATAACTATAAATGAAGATAATCATGCTGCATACATATTAAGCATAGTCAGGCAATACAGAAATACATCAATCTTTTTGAAGTAATAAATATCTATGAGATATAATAATTGCTTTATATTACATATGCCTGCCAATTTAAATAAAACTCATTTTCCAAATGTCCCTTAAATACACACTTAGCTCCGTTGCTAGAATGCTGCTCCACACTTTCTGAGGACCTGGGTTTGAGCCCAGGCATGGCAAAAATAGGAGAAGGATGTAGCAATCCACTCCAGAAGCAATCCTGAAGCAATCAGCCATTGAAAACCCTATGAGGGTCACTATGAGTTGTACCTGACTTGAGGGCACCTAACAACAACAACCAATCTCTATTTACTTACTATATTTTGGTGGTCAATACACAAACTATGAAACAATCCTGTCTTTGATGGAGAAGCTAACAATATAATATATAATATATAATATAATATATAGAGCAATTCAAAAGAAAAGGGCCATTGTCCAGGAAGTCATTTGTCTTTGAAGAAAGGCAATTGGCTGTCCAGAAAGTTTCCCAGAGTGTCTTTTCCTTGATAAAGCCTCCATAGGACAAGTTTTGGCCTTCAAATTTGCAGGCATAGGCTCAGACACTTTATTTTCCAAGTCATCCATCACTTATGGGTACATTCATACTAAGTAAATTTATAGAAACTAATATGCAAAAATCAATGTTTTTATTTATTAATTTAAAATGACAAATAAAACTAGCAGGAAAAATATCCCCTTTCTACATGGGCAGAAAATTGTAACTGTTTTCTGTGCATGCATGAAATCAGACCAAGAAGAATAAGATAAGCTGAGTGGCACTGCTATTGGTATATAAAGCCTCCTTTCTAAGGACCTGCAACCTCCCATTCTGCAGATGGAAGGAAACACTGCCAAGGCCTCTTGAATTTTCCCTTTTCTCTATGTCCATTGCTGATCACTGTTTCTTTAGTTGTATTATTTGGGAATGGTATTGAATTTTATCATTTGATGATGGCCTCTCTTATTTCTATCCCAATCATGTATTTATTTCATAGTTTTATTCTCAGAAATCATTTCTCTTTTCCTATTTCTGTTGTTAGGTGCCGTCCGGTTGGTATCTGACTCATAGAGACCGTCATAGGGTTTTCAATGACTGACTGTTTTGGGATTGCCTTGGGAGTAGATTGCCAGGTCCTTCTCCCATTTTTGCAGTGCTGGGAATTGAACTCAGGACCTCAGAGAGTGCAGCGCAGCACTCTACCAACTGAGCTAAATCCCAGCCCATTCCTATTTCTACATGTAAGAAAAGGCAAGGGGAAATTGCCTTCCAGGGATTCCCAGGGTTATTTATGCTCTGTTTTACTTAATAGATTTTTGTAATGTATTTTTAATGAAAAAATATATTGAAATGATTCAAATATAGATCTTTCCCTCAAAGAACTATCAGTTTATAGAAAGATATTTGCAAAAATATTATAACTATTACAACATATTCTCAATGTCAAGTGAACAGTATAAAAACAATAGTAGTTCACATCCAAGAGCTATCACTGCAAAATGTTTCACTGGTGTAAACTATCATAAAGATGAAATCTAAACCACATAACTTGTTATTATTAGGTGAGATTGGTATAATGTAATAAAATATAATCACAAATTCTATAATTGTAGGATTTCACTTTCTTCATGTATTCTTTTCCTTGCCAAATAAAATCAAAAGCAAAAGCAAGATGCATTAAGAGCAGACAATTTTCATCAGAATTACATCATCAACTCACAGAATACACAAATTTCTCCAATAAAGTACATTGGAAAAATGCCCCTCATTAAAAGCACAGAGTCGTTAACGAAAGCCACTCATTTTCTTTTTATTTAGTCTTTGTGAGAGCCTATAGAGGAAGTCTCAGAATTGGTACAATGAATTTCTTTTACACTCAAATTCTTTTAAAAAATTTCTAAGAAATTTATTGATGCTTATACATGCCTGATCACCCAGGAATAGTATGATTAATGTTTAACTTTTTTATTAGCAATTTTAATGAACAACTTAATGGGTCTCATTATGACATTTCCACATATGTATTTCATTGTACATTGCTCATGAGACTTTCCCCTTACCCTCTCATGACGCTCCTCCCCAATCCTCACACTGCTCACCAATGGTCAGCTTTCTACTTGCATCTCTTTTTGTGAGAATATTTATCCATATATGTGCATCTCAGTTTTGATATAAGTCCAAACTTTTTTCTATAGTGATCTACCTTTTAACATTTTCCACAGTATTACATGAGTGATCTAGTCTGTTTTCATTATTGTCAGTATTTAGTATTATAACTATTTCTATTTTAGCTATTCTAGTAGGTTTTATTTTTTTCACTTTCCCTGTTTTTCCAACATACTCATGAAGTTGTACTGTTTACATTGAGATTGACCTCTCCCTCTTCATTGACTCTACTCGAGCTCCAATCTTCTCCAATCTTCACTTTCCTCTGCCAGATCCCTCCCTCCTCCTTTCCACTCCTTAAATTGTCCCTTTTACACTCAAGTTCTTGTAGTATGATACTGAGAAAGAAAAGTTCAATAG
>VMDO01012267.1:0-62968 GCA_007922755.1 Pedetes capensis | reverse complement strand
TCGGAAGCTAAGCAGGGTCGGGCCTGGTTAGTACCTGGATGGGAGACCGCCCGGGAACACCAGAAGCTGTAGGCTTGGGAGAAGGACCTGGCAACCCCCTCCCAAAAATCAATCTGCCATTGAAAACCCTATGAACAGCAGAGAAGCACTGACAATAGTGTTTCCCCTGTTGTACAGAGGGTCGCTATGAGTCGGATACTGACTCGATGGCACCTAACAATAACAACAACAATTATAATATTAATAGTCATTAATTATACTTTATGTTATGAAGCATATGGACTGGGGTTTAGCTCAGTTGGTAGAGTGCTGCTCCACATTCTCTGAGGACCCAGGTTCAATCCCCAGCCCCACAAAAATGGGAGAAGGATATGGCAATCCTGAAATAATCAGCCACTGAAAACCCTATGAGGGTCTCTATGAATCAGACCCCACTTGACAGCACCTAACAACAAATGAAGTATATCTTACAGAATGATATTACTTTTTTTGTGGTACTCGGGTGGAACCCAGGACCTTGTACATACTTTGCAAGTGCTCTACCACTAAGCTGCACCCTCAGTACATTTTTCATTTTTTTTATCTTATGAAAGGCTCTCACTAAGTTATGCAGGCTGCCTCTGGCCTGTAGCCTGCCATCCTCCTGCCTCTACCTCCCAAGTCACTTGGATTTCTGCCATGAGCCACCATGCCAAGCAATCATATTACTTTTGTATATGACCTTATTTTCTCACTGAAAACCCTATGAGGATCGCTATAAGTCAGACATGACTCGATGGCACCTAACAACAACAATAACATACCTTAATGCATGTAATTCCTTCAATAGTCAACCCAATTTCTAGCCCAAGCCTTCACTAGCAGACCCCCAAATTCATCTGAAGTCTCTTAATGTGAGATATTACTTTTATTACAGCATTTATTGTCCTAGATTATTCTTAATAGTTACTTGTTATTTTTCCTACTAATGAATCCACAGGATGCTGGTATTAAAACTTATTGGTCTTTGCATCTTCCATGTATATACAAAAACTAGTTTTGTATTTTCAAAACACAATGATTTTTTTAATTGCAAAGAATTAAATCTTAATTCATATCACATTTATTTCTCAAAATATTTAAGTTACTATCTCTGTTATTGCTGTCACAATTTACCAACATTTCCTTCTTCTATTAAGTGATTCTGTCAGCAATTCTGAATCAACATGTAGCACTTACAAAGGTAAGATCTTGGGGGAAATAAACATACATTGCCTCAGGAAGAAGAAACTAAGCATTTTAGGCCTCAAATATTTCAATAAAATGGCGATTATGGAGACATATTGTTAAAATGACTAGCACACAGCAAAATGAGACTACTTGAACAAAAATAAACAGTGGAAAATAATAAACCCCAGAAGACAGAGGATCCTGGAGTTATCATATGTAGATTTCATGATAAATATTCCTATAATATATTAAGAGATAGAAGATAAGACTGAGAATTTAGTCAAAGAACTGGAAGCTATTACAAAGATGAACAAATGAGAATGTCCAAATGAAGAAATGCAATGCTCTAGGGACCTAGGCACTATCTGAAACTTGGTGCTGCAAAACAATAAAAGTCATTATTTTAGTAGTATTGAAAATATCACCATCATCATCATCACCATCATCATCGTCGTCATGATCTCTCTGGTGCCGCTGGCCAAGTTGACTAGGTTCAGCTGAGCAGTCCCTACTCACTCAGCTCTCGCAAATGACTTCAGTCAGAGGGTTACTGAGGGTGGGATCATCTCAAAGACTTCCTCATTCATGCATCTGGAGGCTGATGTTATCTGTCAGCTAGATGTCAACTGGGTCAGTAAGCTGGAACCGTAGGAGCTCGGTGTGGCTGTGCTTCTTCAAACTATTATGACTGAATTCTAAAACTAAGCATCCCAAGAGACACGGATCTGGTGGAAGCTTGTTTGTATGACCTACTATACCCCATTCACTGGAAGTGACTTTTTGGGCAATCTCATGTTCAATAGAAATAGAGAAAGACTCTTCTTTTGGATATTATTAGTGACAAAACTGCAAGTCTATGGATTACACATGACAAGGGATATTATGAGCTGGCAAAATGAGTAGAGACACAGAACAGATACACTTGAAGACATAATGCAAGGAAAGATAAAGGAAAATATCTAGAAGTAAAAAATAGCTTAAAGAAACAAAAGGCAGGAAGTGAACATATAAAATACAGAGAATTCATACACTTGAGTCCTAGAAGAAGACAGAGGAAGTTGGATAGATGTAAATATTGGTACTATCATGGCTGAGAATTTTCAAAACTAATAAAAAACGTCACAAGAAAGATTCAAGAATTTCTACAAAGGCTAAACTGAACAAATTTGAGGTTACATTTATAGAGGTTACTTTCAGAGATTACAATTACTAGAAACTGGTTACTTTCAGAGATTACAATATAACCTATGGCTGATATTGCAGTAGAAGTAATAAAAGCCAGAAGACACGAAGATGATACCTATAAAGTACTAAGGTGACATAACTGTCTACTTGAAATTATAAGAAAAAAATATTGCAAATAAGTGAAATCTGAGAAAATTCTTCGCCAGAAAATCTTCTCCAGAGGAAATGGAGACATACTAAAAGAAGAAACTTTTCAGGTGGAAGACTAGTGTTAAATGAAAATAAATGAAAAGAGAAAAAAAAACCCTAGAATTTAAAAAGCTCATTCCAAATGTATATGGCAAAATTGAAAAACTTGTATGAATTAGCCAATTTGTTTTTGAAAATCAATTTAAAGCTTATCCTACCTGATATTTAGACATATGATAAAGCCGAAGTATTAAAGAGACAGTGCAGAGGTAGTGCAAGAATAGATTTTTGATCATTGGAAGAAACATACCAAGGCTTTTATAGATAGTTTTGAGGAAGTAAAAGTGGTAGTGGTGGCTACTGGGTATTGATTAGTCTTTTTAACAAATAAATGGTGCCGTCAACTGTATAACCACAGGGAATAAAAAGTAACTTGAAATTGCCTAGTTCAAAATTTGAAAATCAATAGCTATAGCCATCACATCAACAGGCATGAAAAGAATCACATAATCGTATCAATAGATGCAAAAAAAGTATTTTTCAAAGTCCTGTACCCATTCATGATAACAACTCTCAGTAGAGAATAGAGCTGGGAACAGAGCTGATCATCCTCAACTTGATGTTGTCAGGTGCTGTCGAGTCGGTATCCGACTCGTAGTGACCCTCATAGGGTTTTCAATGGCTGACTGTTTCGGGACTGTTGCCTTGGGAGTGGATTGCCAGGTCCTTCTCCCATTTTTGCAGTTCTGGGAATCGAACTCAGGACCTTGGAGACTGCAGCGCAGCACTCTACCAACTGAGCTAAATCCCAGCCCTCAACTTGATGGTATCTACAAAAACCTACAGCTAACATACTCAATGATGAAAAAGCTGAAGTCTTCTGCTGAGTTCATAAACAAACCAAAGATGGCCCCTCTCACCACAGCTTTTCAAGAACATACTGAAAGCCCTATTAATGTAATAACACAAGAAAGGAAATAAAATTTATAAACATTGAGAAGAAAGAAATAGAACTAACTGTCTTTGCTTTCAGATGGCATTATCTATGTAGAAAATCTGAAAGAATAAATAAAAAGCTCTGGAACTAATAAACAATTACAAGGTTCTATGAGGTAATGTTAATATACAAAGGTCAATCATTTTCCTATAAACTGGCAATGAACAAATGGACCTTAAAGTTAGAAACACTATACCATTTACATTTGTTGTTGCTGCTGCTGTTATTGTTAGGTGCCATCGAATCAGTCTGACTCATAGTGGACCCTATGTACAACAGAGCAAAATACTATCCGACATTGTGCCATGCTTGGCACTATGTCAGTGCTTCTGTTATTCATAGGGTTTTCAATGTAGTTGTTTTATGGGGACTGTTTTGGGAGTGGGCTGCCACATCCTTCTCCTATACCATTTACATTAGCACCCTTAAAATAAAATATGTAGGCATAAATCTCATAAAATGTGCAGAAAATTTATGTGTGGAAAACTATAAATGTCTAATGAAAGAAATCAAAGAACTACATAAATGGAAAGATATTCCATATTCATCCACAGGAAGGCTCAGTATTGTTGAGATGTCAATCCTTACCACCTTACCTATAGATTCAATGCAATCTCATTCAAACTACCAGGAAGATATTTTATAGATACTGATGAGTCCATTCTAAAGTTTGTAGGGAGAAGCACATCAGGGGTAGTCAACACAGAGCACTCACATTACCCAACTTCAACACTTTCTATAAAGCAATCAAAACTGATATTTGCCAAAGAATAGATTTTTAAAAATCAACAGAGCAGAACAGAGACATAGACCCATATAAGAGACCCTTATAAAACCAACTATTCTTTGATAAAGGAACAAAAGTATTACAGTAAAACAAAAATATTATTTTCAACAAATGGTGCTAGACCTAGGGAATCACATGCAAAAAACTTATAAATGAATTTGGACATGGGCCATATGTTTTTCACAAAAATTAATTCAAAATGGATCATAGACATAAATGTAAAACACAGGACTATAAAACTCCCAGAAGATAACACAGGGAAAACCTAGGAGACCTTGGGTACAGTGACAATTTTTTAGGTATAACACAAAAGGCACTGTTCATGGAATAAGTGATCTGCTAGACTTCATTGAAATTCAAAACTCCTACTCTGTGAAAGACAACATCAAGAGAACACTAAGAAAAGCCACAAAGGGGGTAAAATGTTTGTGAAAGATATGCCACATGGGATTTAGCTCACTTGGCACAGTATCACTCGGCAGCTTCTGAGGTCCTGGGTTTGATTCCCAGCACTGCAAAAATGGGAAAGGATGTGGCAATCCACTCCTGAGGCAATCTCAAAACAATCAGCCATTAAAAGCTCTGGGAGGGTCTCTATGAGTAATTGCTGGACAGCAACCAACAACAATAACACCTGATAAAGGACTGTTATCTAAAATATGCAAAGAACTCTTAAAACTCAGTAGTAAGCCATGGCACACACCTGTAATCCCAGCCACTTGAGAGGAGGCAAGAGGAAGATCTCAAGTTTGAGGCCGGAGGCAGCTGTGTAACTTAAAAATTAAAAAATGGAAAATGGGCTGGTGCTGCAGCCCAGTGGTACAGCACTTGCAAAGTATGTGTGAGGTCTTGGGTTCAACCCCCAAGTAATAGGGAGAAGAAAAAAAAGAAAAAACAGTCACCAATAAGGAAACAACCCAAGCTTGGTGCAGTGGTGCACGCCTGTAATCCCAGTGACTCAGAGGCAGAGGCAGGAGGATTGCAAGTTTGAGACCAGAAACAGTCTGCGTAATTTAGTGAGACCCTGTTTCAAAAAGTAAAAAAATGGGCTTAGGGTGCAGCTCAGTGGTCCAGTACTTGCAAAGGATGCAAGCATGAGGCCCTAGGTTCAACTCCCAGTACTGAAAAAAAAAAAAAAAAAAAGGAAGGAAGGAAGGAAAGAAGGAAGGAAGGAAGCAAGCCAATTTAAAAATGGCCAAGGATCTGAACAGATACCTCACCAAAGATGATACACAGATGGCAAATAAGGATGTGAAAAGATGTCTCATATCATAAGGCATCAGGAAAATGCAAAATAAAAAAATTACCATATATTTATTATATTTATTAGAATATCCAGAATCTACAACACTGACAACACCAAATGCTGATAAGGAAGTAGAGCAGAGGGACTCTTCTTTATTGTTGATGGGAATGCAAGAAATGGTATAGCTATTCTGCAAGTGGTACAGACACTCTGGAGATTTCTTATAAAATAAAACATACTCTTGCCATACAGTCCAATAACTGCACTTCTAGGCATCCACCCAAATGAGTTAAAAATTTATGCCCACATAAAAAACCTTCACATGGATGCTTATAGCAGCTTTATTCATAATTGCCAACACTTGGAAAAAACCAAGATGTCCTTCAGTAGGTAAATGGATAAATAAACTGAAGTATATCCAGACCATGAAATATTATTCAGAATAAATAGAGGACCAACAAGCTATGAAAAGACATGGGAAAATTTCAATGCATATTGCAAAGTGAAAAAAGTCAATATGAAAAGGCTACATACAGCACATTTCTACTATATAAGAAAAAGAAGATAGCAAATGGCCAACAAAAATAGGTCATTGAATCCTGTTATTTCTCAGGAATTTCTAAACTCAAATTTCAATAAAACTATGCACACTCATCTGGGAGCAGATGGGGCAGTCCACTCCCAAAGCAATCCAGAAAAACAATCAGCCACTGAAACCCCTATGAATAGCAGAGAAGCATTGGCATAGTGTCTGGCATGGCACATTGCCAACTGTTCCATTGTATTGTACATTGGTTGTTTATGACTTGTACCCAACTTGATCACACCTAATAACAACAATAACATCCACACTTAATAATGATTCAAATTTAAAAGCTTGGCAATAGCAAGTATCAGTGAGAACGTGAAATAAACACTCTCATATCTTATAGTAAGGAGTAGAAATTTGTACTATTGCTAATTTGTCATTTGGAAGTAAGTCGTAACTTAAGCATTCTCCATAATAAAGCACTTCCACTTCTGGATATATGCTCAATAGAAATTCTGTGCATATCCACCAAGAGACACAGACACAAGTACTTATATCTTTTGTCATCTCCCAATACTGAAATAATATAGATGTACCTCAGCAGTAGCATGGAAAAATAATTCATCATAATCACAAAAAAATGGAATAAAAGTTTAAAATACAATGTACACATGGGAGAAGGATATGATAATCTACTCCTAAAAACAATCCCAAAACAATCTGCCATTGAAAATCCTCTGAGGTTCACTATGATTCGGACACAACTCGATGGTACCTAACAACAGTAACACAATGCACACAACTACTACTTGGATGAACAAGTATCACTTAGAGTGAATAAAAGAAGCCAAACACCAAGAAATAAAATTGCAGAATAAGCAAACAAAGTTTATAGATGCATGTTGTTGTTGGGTGGTGCTGTCAGTTCCAATTCATAGTGAACCTCTGTACAACAGAACAAAACACACTCTGATTCTGTGCAGGCACACAATATTTTTTTATGTATAAGCCCTTTGTTGCAGACATGGTATCAATCCATCTAGTTGAAGGTCTTCCTTTTTTATATTGACCTGCCACTCTCCTAAACATGATGTCCTTCTCAGGAACTGGTCCCTCCTGACTACATATCCAAAATATGTAAGACACAGTCTATTCATCTTTGCTTCCAAGGAGCACTCTGGTTGCACTTCTTCTAGGACAGATCTGTTGGTTCTTTTGGCAGTCCATGGTACATTCACTATTCATCTCTAGCACCATAATTCAAAAGCATCAGTTCTTCTCCTGTCTCCCTTATGCAATGTCCAGCTCTCACAACCATATCATGCAACTGAAAATACCATGGCATGAGTCAGGCGCACCTTCATCATCATTACTTTTCAAAACTTTAAAGAAGTCTTTTGCCACAGTTTTTCCCAATGCAATGCATCTGTTGATTTCTTCACTGCTGCTTCCAGTGGTGCTGATTATAGAACTAAGTAAAGCAAAATCTTGGACAACCTCAATCTTTTCTCCATTTATCATGAAGTTGCATATGGGTCAGGTTGTAAAGATTTTTGTTTTATGTTGAAGCACAATCCATACTTTAGGCTGTGTTCTTTGATCTTCATCAGTAAATGTTTTAAATCCTCTTCACTTTCAGCAAGCAGAGTTGTGTCATCTGCATAACGCAGGTGGTTAATGAGTCTTCCTCCAACCATAATGCCACATTCTTCTTCATAAAGTCTAGGTTTTTATATTATTTGCTCAGCATAGAGATTGAAGAGGTACAGTGAAAGGATACAGCCCTGACACACACCTTTCCTGACTTTAAACCAGGTAATGGTCCCTTGTTCTGTTTGAATGACTGCCTCCTGGCCCACGTCTGATTCCTCATGAATACAATTGGGTGCTCTGGTGTTCCCATTCTTCACAATGTTACCCATAATTTGTTATTATCCACACAGTCAAATGCTTTTGCATAGTCAATAAAACATAGATAGATATCTTTCTGGTGTTCTCTGCTTTCAGCCAATATCCATCTGACATCAGCAATGATGTCCCTGGTTCCACACCCTCTTCTGAACTTGGCTTGATGTTCTGGCAGTTCCCTCTCTAGATATTGTTGTAGTTGCTTTTGAATCATCTTTAGAAAAATTTTGCTTTCATATGATATTATTTGATAGTTTCCACATTCATTTGATCTCATTTCTTGGGAATAGGCACAAATATGGATCTCTTACAGTCAGTTGCCCAGGCGGTTGTTCTCCAAATCTCTTGGCATAAACAACTTAGCACCTCCCATGCTGCATCTGTTTATTGAAATATCTCTATTGGAATTCCATCAATTTTATACATGTATAAATTGTGGAAAAATGAAAAAAAAAATCAAGGAACCTAGTGCCTTAAATATCCAATCCATTCATTGTTAAATAAGAATTGGTGGAGGAGGAGTGGGACATAAAATTAGGAATCTAATCATATTCTGGCCTGCAGCTGTAGCACTGTGGCATCTGATCCTGCCAGATCTCAGAAACTAAGCAGGGATGGGCCTGGTTAGTACTTAGGTGGGAGACTGCCTGGGAACACTAGGTGCTGTGGGCTTGAGAGAAGGACCTGGCAACCCACTCCCAAAAAGCTATCAGCCATTGAAACCCTAAGAACAGGAAAGATGCACTAACAATATTGTTTCTCCTGTTGTACATAGGGTTGCTATGAGTCCAACACCAATTCCACGGCACCTAGCAACAACAACAATCATATTCTATTTTTTAACTATGTAATAATCACACTAACTACCACATAGTGGTAGTAGTTTAGTGGCAGTGGTTATGTCACCACTAAAGTTTGCTTTCTGATAAATCATTGAGTAATACATTTATATTTATTTTTACCTTATTTTCTGTATGTTTGTCAAAACAAAAAGCTTATATGAAAATATTAGAATGTTTTTGAGAAGTGTGTTCTTTATTAGACATCAAATCCTTCTGAATGTTTTCAGAATGTTGAAAAGTAGAGCACACTAAGAAATAATATATCTGTAGTACATAGCTGTTAACATATTTTGCAATTGTGATATTGGTTTAGACATCAACTCATTACCTTATCTCCCAATGTTGGATCTGAAAGGAAAATCTGAATAATAACAATACTATAGCAAGTGGTCATCATCATGGAAGTGCATGATTCCAGTAGTGTTTGGTTTTCATGTTGCTCCTATATGCTAATAGTAAATTTAAATGTGCCTGCCAAAGACAGCAAAGAAATTTTCAAAGCATTGCAAAGGTGATAAATAGAAAAATCTTAACACAAAATGCAGATCTTTTTAATTTAAGTTACCACTGACACAGAATATCAAAGTTGATGGATTTCTTGAGAAATGCTCAAATATTAGTGCATATGGTTCAAAGTCTCCTGTTTAATTTTTACCATTATGTATGTGACATAATGCTTAATTGATTCATTCCTTCTTTTCAAGTAGTCAGAAAATTTCAGTTGTTTTCTAGTTTTCAAAATATGGCTCGCACACTGACAGCATATTCACATTACCTTAAAAGACCTTTTATTGAAATCAGTCATACTTCAGAAGATTTCCTACAAGACAGCTCATTAAGAGTGACAACTTTAATTGAATGTAGATAGCCTAAAATCTAAAGAGGGATAATATGTAAATTCCAATATAAATGATCAAGTATCTTTGGAAAGCAGGAATTTTTTGTTGTTGTTTGTTGTTCTTAGAAATGCCCAATGTACAGCATGCCCAATAAGTGTTCCTGCAGACTTGGCCTTGACTTTATCATCTTTATCCCTAACATTGCTTATGGTCAATAGTACAAGAATAGCATATAAATTCCAAAACGTGCCTTTTCCAAGCCATAAAAAAGAAGAGCACAGCTCACACACCTGTGGTATCATATAAATATCTAAATTAAAAATCCCTCTCGTGTTATTATTAGAATATCAATGAGTGCTATCGAATATATACTTAAAATCCTTCTCTGAAAGCTCTTTACTCCAGCAAGCAAACATCCCTAGTGCATAGTAGGTATCTAAGAAACATTTATTTACTTGAAAATAATTGCAGCCTAAGTCAAATATTTATTTGGACAATGATCATTTTTTATTTTGACTTACTTCCTCTTCCAATGGCAGGGGCTTAAGGAAGTACTCAGCAGAAGTTCCAAGGTAACTAGCCATAGACATGACCAGAACTTAAAAAACACACTCGAAAGGTTTTCAACAGAAATATGCTTATGACAATATTAACTATAAAAGTAGAAAAAGCAATACACTGGTTGTCTAAAATAACAACAAAAAATAAGTTTACTCTCTTCCGTCAACACTTTGCTGTATTGCACAGTACACCTTCAAGTGTATTCTTTAACTGCAATAAGCATTTTCATCTCTGTGTCTTGACACTAGTCATCCATCAAAAAATGCTAATTATATTAGTTCTTACCTAAGCTGTCTCCCTTGAAAGGAATTTTTAAAATGCAGTAGAAGCATTGTTATGAATTTACTTAAAGTATGCATTTCATACATTTATTGATGAGAAGAGAAAACAACCAAAGAATTATTTTTCTTTCAATAACAAAATACAATGTATGTGTATATATGTGTGTATACACACAGTGCTCTTTTTAAATAGAATGAAGCTAAAGGATCATCGGCAGTGTATTCTCACTAGTGTGAAATGTGACTATGTTGGATAAAACCTGTGTGGCTAGTCTTTCAAAAAGGATTAACTCATGAGAGAATTTTGAGACTGCAAAGGGTCAATTCAAGGGTACGTACAGATTTAGAATTTTCCGTTAACTCGGGGAAAACTGAAACCTCCTTCAAAAACGCCATGGTGTTATTTCAAACCTCTTCTCAATGGAGCTTTGAATTGAATTCCATATTATAAACGAAATCATATGTTTAGGTCTATGTGTCACTTTTGATCACTGTTGAAGAGCTTTGATATTAATGTGCTCTTCAGGGAAGAAAAGGATGTTGAGGCTCTTCACGTTTATACCTGTGAACTTCTGGATCCTACTTATAGAAAGGGGTATTATCCCAGTAAGTTATTATTCTTATCTTCAAATGAATGGCTTCAAACAGCCAAGCAGCCCCTCATTAATGTGGAGGAATGTCAGCGCTGGATATAAGCCTACTGTCTCACGGTTTCCTTTGATCTAAAATGAGAAGAACATTAATGAGCAAATTTTAGAGACTACAATGTCTTCTCAAAATGTCCTTCTCTTTGAAACCTCTCCCAGAGACTAACAGGGCACTGGACAGCTCATTGTCTGAACCAGTATGGTATTTCTAATTTACCTAACACCTAATTTAAAAAAGGAAGCCCGTCAATTTTTCAGCCTAGTCATTATCACAATTTTCTGGAGAAATTTTAAAGAATATCACTATTGAGCTCATTCTCCTTAGGTCATCAGACTCGGCTCAGAATATGTGAATAATATTTATTGCTGTATTCTGTTTGACTTTGCTCAGAGTTAACCTTCCTTTCCCTAAGGCAAGATTCCGTGGCTTTGTCTTCCATTTAGATGTACTGTTTTCTTAATTAGCACACACTCATTGTAAAGAAAAAAAATCTGTGAACAGCAGAGAAGCACTGTCAAATATAGAGCCAGAAAATGAGCCCCCTCCAGACTGGAAAGCATTCAAGAAATGACTGGGGAACAGTTGCCTCCTCAAAGCACAGTCAATCTTAGTGATGGGAATGGAGTACCTCCTTTGGCTGATGTGGTCTGACTCAAAATGGGAAGAAACATAGTGTCTGCAACATTGGGCTCAGATATATAAAATTCGTGTGCATGGCAGAGTGTATGATAGTGTTGCAGTCTGTTGGACATAGAGTCACTATGAGTTGGATACCAACTTGAGGGCGTCTAATAATAATAACAACATTGTAAAAATGATGGGTTTCATTATAACATTTCCCTACTCTTTAGAAGCCCTCTAAGCCAAGGCACCACTGTGCTGAAATTTGGCATTCTCTCTTTCTTAAGACCTAGTATGGAAATGCTACACTGTACTATAGAAACACGTAGAATTGCTGGATGTCAATTAAAACTATGTATTAGTTTTTGAAAAAGACCATAGTCCATAGAACTGATTTCTCTTATACCACCTAATTCTGTTTTGTTTTTGTTCTTATTATATATATTTTTTGCTTTATAGTTTTAACTAATATGCAGCACTCAAAATCATTTGCTAATACGCATGACCTGCATTACCTTGGAAACTCATATGTTAGAAAATATTCCCCAGCTCCACTTTCAATATTGCAAACACTGTGCCCTCAGCCAAATTGCCCCGGCTGCTACAGACTCCAGACAGCACATTCTTGGAGCACTATTTCCCTGACACATCCCATATTGAAAATAATATAATGTATGATCATCGTTCATTGATATACTTAAAGTATTTTTGTGTCTAATATTTGCAAAGAATGAGTCTGTCATCAGGCATCTGGGTACTCCTCTGGTCTTATCTGGGTACCTGGTCTTATTGATAAAATAATTTAAAAATGGACCCAGAAAGGAACTTCGAGGATCATTTAGCATTAAAGAAGAGGAGTGTGCCCTCAGTGCCAGGGCAAGTATTCTGGGCATTTAGGCTGGCATAGGGGGAAGTGGGATGGAATGACCAAAGGAGAGAACTAGTTAGGCTTAATGAGATAGAAATCAGAAATTAGGCAGGTTCAGCAGGCAAGGTCTGTGAGCAGCTGCATTTATGCTTTTGGAATTAGAGGTCAGAAAGCATGCAAGTCCAGCAGTGACTCTGTGGTGACCCCAAACATCTGCGAACTGCAGACATCTGTGGACAACCAAAGACAACTACACCGAGGGGTGGTGCCTTTGGGTTTTTAAGTCCATACATCATTGTTGCTGTTAGGTGCCATCAAGTCAGGTCTGACTCATAGCGACCCTCAGAGGGTTTGCAGTGGCTGATTGATTTGGGATTGCTTCAGGAGTGGATTGCCACATCCATCTCCTGTTTTTGTGGTTCTGGGGATTGAACCCCGGTCCTCAGAGTGTGTAGAGCAGCGCTCTACCAAGTGAGCTAAACCCCAGCCCATCTCTCATTAAGAGGACAGATATTCCTCCCCTCTGTCTTCTCGTCAGGAGTACGGTGCTTCTTTCACCTTTTGACTTAGGCTGGCCTTCCTAGGTTGTAAACAGGTTTTCCTCTTTATTGTAGGAGGGGGTCTTGCCTCAAAGGAAATCCCCTCTCTTAGCTTAGACATGGAGATGCCTGTTGTCTTCATAGGTAAGGAGTGCTACTGGCTACAGACTGGGCCACTTGTCAAGTAGTTACTGGTTTCAGACCAGGCCATTTATCAAAGGTTATTATCTGCTAGCAACTGCACTGTTTGCAAAGAATATTATCTAGAAAGAAGTATGGACCACCAGGTAGTCATTTGTCTCAGAGAAAGTTCACATTGATGTTCATGGCTCAGAAGGTGCCTGGGAAGCAGGTGGGTGCTGAGGGCCCTTTATTCCCTTTCTTCCTGCCTGCAGTCCCTGTCAATTCCATCAGTTATCTATTGCTGAGTAATGAGTCATCCCAAAATGCAATGACTCAAACACCAACCATCGATTTCCACAAGTCTAAAGAGTACCCGGGCAGCTGGGCCAAACTGGGCCAGTTCTCTGGGTCACCCTTCTGCACTCGGTCAGCAGCTTGGATGTGGACTGGTGACTGACGAAGTGTCTCATGCTCGTTCAGTGGCTGGTTGAGCATGGCAGGGTCTGGTGTCTCTCCATCTAGCCACCCACCCGGGCTTTGTTCACATGGTAGCAGGATCCCAAAGCAGCAGGCGAGCCCAAGCGAAAGACCCTTTTAAGTTGCTGATCAGGTCTCATTTCCTGTTTTCCCATTGGCCAAAGGTGGACACAGAGGCAAAGGATGCAAAGAAATGCCACCTTGGATGGGAGGTGCCTCAAGGACAGGTTGCAAGGGCATGGGTACAGGTTGGGAAATAGTCTGCAACCATTTCTGCATTCTTCAGGAAAAGGATATTATGGATAAAGTGTGAACTCTTAAGTAGATGCTTCATGCAGGCCAGCTACTGTTATTACTATTAACACCATTACTATCATTCATCATAGCAACTTCTGGACAGTGGTTATCTTCCTTATGAAAAAGAAAACAGACTCACAGAGAGTTTAAATAACTTGTAAGTTACGTTTAGGTGCAGAAAGAAAGAAATGATCTACTCAGAGAAGTCAACTGAAGAGAATTCAAAGTAGGGATTATTTAAAGAGGTATGGGAGTGAATGAAGAATGATCACAGCATGATCAAGCACCCAGAGACTAGCAACAGAAGGAAGCTTTTACCCATCTCCCCTTCCCAAGGAATAAGGAAACCAGAATGCAGGGAGAACTTGGATGCTTGGAAGGTGAAACAATGTCAAAACTCAGTAGCAAAAAGTACAAGGCGGGGGAAATAGCTCAACTGCTTCTTCCCCATCTTCTCCCAAGCCCTACTTTGGTCAAACCAGAAGAAAGTCCTGGGCCTGTGGAAGTCAGTTTCCCTGGCCCCAGTGTCACAGATAAGGCCCAGTGGATGGATAAGAAGGTACGGATAGAGAATAGTCCAAACACTCAGTCACATAACTCATCACCACAACACAGCAGAGAAACTCTTGTTTAGGGAGACTGAGCCTGGAACATTTTTTAAGTAGAAGACTGAACCTATAAATTATTAAGATTATTTTCTTTGGCATGCATTTGCACTAATAGCAAAATGCTTCCTATCTGTAAAGTTAAACTCAATCACATGTATGTTCACTTAAATATTGATAATAATATCCAACCCCCAAATTAAAAATGATAGCACGGGATCCTAAGGAAATATATATCATTGCTCTATTTGCCAGTGAAACCGGCTTACAATGAAGCCTGTAATAACACAGAAACCCTAAAGAAATAAGTAATATTCACTAAAAGAAATTCTGTGCTCTTATTCCTCATGCCAAAGAAAATTGATTCGTTTTTAAAGAGAACCCCGGAGGAAGACGCATAGAGCTATCCAAATCTGAATTCAGAAACTGAGCCTTTTGCATGTATTCCAATCCTGAGCAGCTATAAATATTTTTCCATACTGTACTTCTGTTAAATATGTAGAAAGCTGACAATGGGAACAGGGCTGGGTTGTTTTGCCTGCAATTCTGACTACATCATCTGCATGCTCTGCTGCACTGAATGTAATGAAAGGTGCTACAGGGCGAAGACAGCTCAACCCCTGAGAACAAAATGGATTTCAAAAAAGGCAACGTTCTTAGAGCCACGCGCTCAAAACCTCCAAGGCAGGAGAAACAGACTGAAAAATGGCCTATGCACTAGCTGGTGAAGGAGCAAAGTGGTTTTTGTTCTCTGCTCAAATGCTGTCCGTGATGGCAGAAGCAGAGGGAGATTTCCCCTGCGCCACGCTGCCACTTTACCAAGGGAGGCCGTTTTTCATGGGCAAATTCTTTGAGGAGCGCAATTGCTCATTTGACGGAGCGCACGCTAGGGTGTGATTGGGCCTGTGGGAGGCATCGTGGGCCACAGCCTGGGAACAGGAAATGCGGTCTCCAAACACAGGAAACACAGTATCACTGCGGGGGAGGGAGCAGAGGCCCGGGTAGTCCAAACCGGAGCAGGAAAACAGCGCTAAGGAGGAAGCAGTAGCTCTCTGGATAGCACAGATCTCTTAGGGAACCCCGACTTCCCTGGCGTAGTGCTTGCCAGTGTTCAAAATGCGGTCACATTTTCAGCCTCAACAATGCAGAGTTTAGACTTGGAGGTCAGGGGACTTTCCCAAGGCATCCAAACCTGAGCTCAAGGGGGTTGGCTTCGCATTGGCATTTCCCTATGGTGCAACAAGCCTTTCAAAAGCATTGTTGGAACTTTGCAAGTCAGTCTGACAACCGCTTTGTGCAACCTAGGACAGCCAGCGTCTTTACCTGGTCTCTAAACCATTATGACTCCTTTGACATAATATTAATTGAAAAGAAACACAGATCTGCTTCCCAATACCCTCTTGTTTTCTACCTTGCTAATTCTCTCTCCTCTTCAATTTGTTTAACTTTAATAAAAATTGTTGTTTGTTGTTAGGTGCTGTTGAGTCAGTGTATGACTCATAGCAACTCTGTGCACAACAGACAAAACAGTATTGTCAGTGCTTCTCTGCTGTTCATAGGGTTTTCAATGGCTGATTGTTTTTCGGGAGTGGGTTGCTGTATCCTTCTCCCAAGCCTACAGCACCTGGTGCTCCCAGGCAGTCTCCCATCCAAGTGCTAACCAGGCCCAACCCTGCTTAGCTTCTGAGATCTGACAGGATCAGATGCCACAGTGCTACAGCTGCAGGCTTAATAAAAACAGCAAGAGAAATAATCATCATAAATTGAAATGCAGAATCAATTCCAGGATGGAAAAAACTAGTGTGGACTATATAAATGTAAAATACCTTTACAGCTCAAGCATTTAGAATTCTGGACAATAGAGCAAATACAAAACTTTTTATAATTGTTAGTTGTTGTTGTTAGGTGCCGTCGAGTCGGTATCCAACTCATAGCGACCCTCATAGGGTTTTCAATGGCTGTTTTGGGATTGCCTTGGGAGTGGATTGCCAGGTCCTTCTCCCATTTTTGCGGTGCTGGGAATCGAACTCGGGACCTCAGAGACTGCAGAGCAGCGCTCTACCAACTGAGCTAAATCCCAGCATTCAAAGAGAAAATTGACGGCCCACAGATAGTACTTCACAGCACTGTCTTTTGTTCATAAAGATAACATTTAAAATGAACATTTTGTGGAGCCTTAACAGCTAGTGAAGCTGAAGGAATATCTTTCCCCAAGATTGCTCTGATCCATGATAGGTATTTACAATATGCAGCCAAGGGCATTGACCATTAAGAAAAATAAGATAAAATGTATGCTACCTGAATTTCCATTAAGTCGCAAGGGTAAAAGAGTAAATTTCTCTCTACTATTTTGCTTTGGCATTTTTTTCCTGCTCTTTGCAACAGTTGGTGCTGAGTTGAGAACAGCAAAAAAAAAAAAAAACAAAGATGCTGGTGACCTCCCACCTCCTTTCTGCCTCCCCAGGACTGTACATCGGGCGGCGATGGATACTGGAGAGGAAATGAGGCAGCCAATTATTCTGTCTCCTCCTACTCTTGTCTCCTGACTCAGGGAATCCAGCTGTCAAATTAGCTGCCTGAGATCCCTTAACTAGCTCTTATAAAAATTATAAAACATGTTAAATTGATTATCACCTGCTACTTAGGATTTTAATGTCTCCTTTCCTCCTCCTGATCTGTCAGGACACCAGCGTCTCCATGCAGCCTGTCAGGTAAAACCAAAATTGGAGTGGCTCTCATTTCTAAATCCTTGAATTACCCTCTCTTGAAAATCTATGACTATTTCTTAGTTACAGAAGGGATTCCTTCACTCAATTCACTTGAAGATGCTTCATTAATATCGGAAGATATTCCTGGAAATATGGAAGAAATTTATTTGGATCCAGTTGTGGAGAGAGATGAAGTGAATATGGCAGAGTACAGACTACCACAATGCCAGAATCTTATTCATTTAGAGAGCTTTACCAATCCCTACCATCAACATTTGGGAGAAGGACCCAGCAACCCACTCCTGAAAAAAAATCAATCCACCATTGAAAACCCTATAAATAGCAGAGAAGCACTGACAGTAGTGTTTCACCTGTGGTACACAGGGTCACTATAAGTCGGAAACTGACTCAAAGGCACCTAACAACAACAACAACAACAACAACAACCATCAACACACAGCTTCTATTGGGCTAGGCAGAGCATGCTGCATAGCTTCAGTAACGAGTTGATTCTTATGAAGTCAGAGCAGGCTAAGGAGAACCTGGTCCCAGTCTGTCTTTGGCCCTTGTTTCTTTTGTAGGTCTGATGGAGTGGGAGAGCATGCTAGGCTTGCTTGGAAAGCACTAGTTTCAACCTTAAATGCAAAAAAATCACCTACTATATGTGTTTACAATATAGATTCATAGGCTGTGGATTTAGCTTAGTAATGGAGCACTTACCTAGCATGCATGAGACCCTGAGTTTCATCACCAGTACCACAATAAAAACAAAAGTCCCAATCATTAGAAATCTTGTAGACTGTAAATATGTGAAACAAAATATGCCTGTGAGACCAGATGGCTAGGAGTTCCAGGAAAGACCCTATACCTTTGCAACGCTCTCTTCGCCTTCTGTTTCTTTCCCTCCACAGCTGGACATCTCCCACATGGCTTACTGCACTTGTGTTCTGAGGTTAAGTCACCCACTGGGGAGAATTTGATTGTCTCACCAGTCAGCAGCATAGGTTCTCATGGGAACATCTCAAGGCACCTCACTGGGGCTGTGGCAGGGTGGGCCACGAGGGATGTGCCCAGGATGCTCTGCAGAGAGGGCACTTTGAAATGATTCTCATGCTCCACCTTGGACTCTGTCTCCTCTGCTACTTTTGATTTTCACTCCCTTCTCTCTGGCTCCCGGGACATCTTTCCTTGGGATACAGCCAACTTGTTCACCGAATGGTGTTCTTCTTTGAATAATCACTTTCTCAACCCACTCTTTGGAGATTTTTAGATCACTGTTTAACTTCCTGGCCTTTCCCATTCATCATTTTATTCTTGAGCTCCTTGTTTATTTGCTCCTCTCGGTCTCTCAACCCATACCAGTCCTCCAAGCATGAACTTCACCTAATTGATTTCAGCCTATTAATGCAGGCTTTCTTGATTTCAGATGAAAATGATCCCAACAGAAAGGAGTCTAGTGCCCAAATATGCCTTGCTGCAGTGACCCTTTCTTTATTGTTGGACTCTGTTTTAAAATATTCACACTGTTATAATAAAATACCACAAACTCAGTGGCTTATGAATGACAAATGGTTCTTTCCTGTAGTTCTGGAGGCTGGGAAGCCCAAGATAAAAGTAAGAGCCTGGTCCTCGTAGATGCCTTCATGCTGTGTCCCCACTTTGGGGAGGGGCAATTTCAGGCCTCCACTTATAAGAGCATTAGTCCTGCTCATGAGGCCTCTGCCCTGTTGACCTAAGCACCTCCCAAAGGGCCCAAATCTTAATACCATTGTATTATGGATCAGGATTCAACACAGGAATTTGGGGGAGGAGATAAGAACATTTATACCATAGTAGACTTTCTTCTGAAATGACAGATATCTACACCATTGGAGCCAATCCTAAAATATATTATCCAATGTGCTCAACACCTCCAGCCGTACCACTATGGTGTCTGGTCCCATCAGATCTCAGAAGCTAAGCAGGGTCAGGCCTGGTTAATACTTGGATGGGAGACGGCCTGGGAACACCAGATGCTGTAGGTTTGGGAGAAGGATCCGGCAACCCACTCCCAAAAAACAATCAGCCATTGAAAACTCTATGAATAGCAGAGAAGCAATGACAATACTGTTTCACCTTTTGTACATAGGGTCACTATGAGTCGGACACCAACTTGAGGGCACCTAACAACAACAACAATGTGCTCAACCTCTAAGAATATATATTTGTTTTGGGCTCCTCCTGTGGGTTTTTGAATAACAAGATCCTCTAGTTATAATGCTAATCAAAGTAAAGTATATTCCTTTACTTCCATACTCTCAAGTAGCTGAGAAAAAAGGTACAATATAGTAGTAGAATTAGAGAGGAGTGTGGACAGGAAGTTCAGAAAATTATGTTCTGCCCAAATTCATAGAGTGACTGTAGTCCTGAACTGAGGACTAATAATGCAAGGTCACAGTAAATGAAAATCTTTCCCAATTAATTTTCATAGATGAGGGAGTGAAAGTATTAGTATTTGAAACTGCAGATGTTTTACAACTGCAGTAGGTTCAAGAATGTAACACAACACAATTGAATCAAGAAGGTGTATACAACTACAAAGTTATCAAGGGTATCTCATTAATATATTAAGAAAAATAGTTTAATTCTATTCAAATATGGAAGCACTTGAAAATCAAAAAGGAAAGTATAGATGAGTTTCCATTTCTATTTTCCATCAGCACCCCCTATGGGAAGGAGGTAATTTTGCCTCACCATTTTGAATCACCCTTTCCAGTTGACTCATCTATGTGTTACACTGTTTTCTGCCCCTTCTTCCTAGTTTTGTGTAGTTTGGATGTTTGAACACATTAACATATTCCATGACCTTGTAGAATAAATATATCAAAGCTCCATGTGCTCTGTTCTGTCCCAGCTGACCATGGGCTCTGGTCTGTCCCAACTCAGCCTCCACTGACCTGAGCTGTGCTTACTTGACCTTTGTGGGACATCCTCCCCACTGGAACCATTGTCCCTGGCCAACTTTCCTGAGGGGTCCTCACCCTTCTCCTCTCACCTCCAGCCCTTCCCAGAGGAAATCAGGCTGCTCTGCACTCACCCTTGGACTCTGAGTAGTCAGATTGTGGTCCCCACTCACCTATCTGGGCACCAATTCATTTAACATTCCTTCCTTCTCCAGAATTTCCACTCAGGCGAGAGACATCAGGGCACACAAGCCTCACCCAATGCTCTCTCACTCTTTCTCCTCTCTTGCCATAGTTCCCAGGTCCTAAAGAAATGAGGTCATCTCTCAAGTCATGTCATAACCTCTAGCTAACTATGATTTATAGGAAAACTATTCAGTCATCTGGAAAATTCATAGAAGTCTACCTGGCTTATAATTCAAATTTTACTCTGAATTTCAGAAGCAAAATATTGATTTCAGAGGTCTCTTGCTGTAATAATACTCCACAAGACAAATTAAAAATTCTTGGTAAGTTAGGGGGAAAGTCTTCACAATGCTTTGTCAGTAAAGTACTGGGTAAACTAGAGAGAAAGAGTTAGCCAAACCACTGTAGTAACCTTCTCCTGCCCTGTTATCTCTGTCCTGCTGTGTGTCCAGCTGAGTTTGGGGAAGAGCCCAGGGTGTCTCAGGCCACGTGGGCAGGACTTTCCCTCTCTTCTCCCCAGAAGCGGACTGGGAGAGGCAAAGTCTATGCCGAGCTCACAGAACAAGGACCCAAGGGCAACTTGTACTGTGAAGCAAACCTATAAGCAGAGAGAAATTCTCTTCTTTCTTTGATCTTTCAACCACCAATGTTTTGGTAAAAGGACAGCAACTGCAGTAGATCCCACTCCTCAATCTCAAACTCCCCAGGGGTGGCCTACGGAGTTTTCACTGGTTTAGTAAAGGGTTGAAGAAGTCAGAAGGCAAAGACAGACCTGCTGTGTCAGTCAGAGTTCTCTAGAGAAGAACCAATTGGAGCGAATTTTAATAGAAGGTAGATGCAGATATGCCTGCTGCCATACCACCCTGGCATCCTATCCAGTCAGATCTTAGAAGCTAAGCGGGGTCGGGCCTGGTTGGTATTTGAGTGGGTGTCTGCCTGGGAACACCAGGTGCTATAGGCTTGGGAGAAGAACCTGGCAGCCCACTCTTAAAACAATAAGCCATTGAAAAATAGTTTAACTCTATTAAAATATAAAAGCACTTGAAAATCAAAAAGGCAATTAAAATTAGTTTCCATTTCTATTTCTCATAGCCTCTCCTACTGGGAAGGTCATTTTGCATCACCCTTTCCTATGAATAATGGAGAAGCACTGACATAGTGCTGGGCATGACCTGGTGTCGGGGAGTATTTCATTCTGTGTGTACATAGGGTCACTATGAGTTGGACACAACTCGAAGGCACCTAATAACAAGTTCTTTGACGAGGCAGCGCTTCCCTAGCATACTTTTGAATGCCTTTCAGCCCGAGGGACTCATTTTTCCAGAACTATATTGACAGAGCTTCTCTGCTATGCATAGGGTTTTCAATGGAAAATTGTTTCAGGAGTGGGCCGCCAGGTCCTTCTCTCTAGCTTGTTTTGGTCCGAAGCTCAGCTGAAATGTGTCCACCATGGGTGGCCCTGCTGGTGTCTGAAATACCAGTGGCGTAACTTTCAGCACCACAACAACACACAAGTCCCCACAGCACATGTAGACATGTAGGGGATCATTGTGGTAAGAATACTGAAACCCACTCTTAGCTGTTTTTGTTTGTGTGCTTTTCCTTTTTCTTTATTTCCTGTGGTGCAAGGGATTGAACGCAGGCCCTTTCCCATGCTAGGCAAATGCATTACCACTGACCCACACCCCAGGCCCCACTCTCAGAATTTTTTAAGAATGCAATGTCATCGTTAACTATAGTCACCATGCTATACAACAGATGTCTCGAACTGATTCCTCCTGTCTGAAATTTGGCCCCATGCACACATTTTCTTACCCTAGGCATATTATTTTCATCTTGTCCCTTCATTTACCAAAATGCCTTAGTGATCTACTTTAGGAACAGCACTAATAATTACAGGAGTAGGATTCAATAATGATAAATTATAGGCACTCTTAGGATTTACGAACACTGACTCACGTAATGCTCACCCAACACTATGAAAAAAGTACTAAAATGACTAATGTTATAACTATTTTATAGATGAAAAATTATGTGTTGCAAGTTTCAAATATTTTTCAAGCATTTGTCATATATCTTATGATTTCATTTTTAAATATTTTCAAAGATTTATTCATCATTTTATCACTTTTTGATTCAGATCCCAGCTTAAAATCCTTCCCTGAGTTTATACAGGAATTCTTTCATATTTTCATCAAGTGCTTTTTTTTTCCATTTGTCTGCAATTTATATCAGTAAAGATGGAAATGGATTCAAATAGTTTTTTTCCCAAATGGCCAGCATTCAACAGAGTTTACAGAAGAGTACAGCTCTCCCTAAATGATTTGAGACTCTTTGATCATATATTTCACTCTCCTGCGAATTGGGTCTTTCTGAACATTCTATGTTGCTTTAGTCTGTCCATTTTGCTTATAGTTTCTTAGCACAGATCAAAGTTTGATTTATCAGAGCTCTTAGATAACCAATCTTTTCATAGAGGCTTAAAGTAAAGGCAAGTGCTAATATTGTTAAATACAATAAAGATTAAACTATTAACAGAATAAAAGTGCTCTGAAGAAGACCTGTGTTTTTAACAGTTTCATTACTTTCTATAATTTAACATTGCATTTTAAATTCTGAAGGGAAAAACCACTGTACTTTCAGGAATATAACTCTGCTCTACTCTGCTGCTGAAAGTTTAAAATTTCTGTATATATGGAGGATAATAAATACGCCCACAATTTTGTAAAACTTATGGCAAAAATGAAACTATACAGCTGTGACAACAGGCAAAATTTCCAGAGTCCAATAATTCATTCATTTGTTGTTGTTGTTGTTAGGTGCCATCAGGTCAAGTCTAATTTATAGTGACCCTAAGTACAACAGAATGAAATACTATCCAACACTATGCCATGCACACAGTCTTTTTATGTTTGAGCCTATTGTTGCAGGCACTGTATTTCTTCTCATTTTAAATTGTGCCACATCCACAAAAGGAGGTCCCAGGGGCTTTACTCCATTCTTGTCATTAAGGTTGAATCTACTTTAAGGAGGCAACTCTTCCCTCATCATCTTTGGAGGGCCTTCCAGCCTGAGGGGCTCATTTCCTGCACTATATCTGACAGTCCTTCTCTGCTGTTCATAGGGTTTTCAATGGTTAATTATTTCAAGAGCGGGCTGCCATGTCCTTTTCTCTAGTCTGTCTTAGTCTGGAAGCTCAGCTGGAACCTGTCCACCATGGGTGGCCCTGCTGGTGTCTGAAATACTGGTGGCATAGCTTTCAGCATCACAGCAACACACCAGCCCCCACCGAACAACAAGTTGACAGACATATGGGGGAGTTCATTCATAGCAAGATTCTATCTAGAGACTTACAGAGAATTATCTTAAAATATCCATTTTTACTTTTTACAGCAAAGTGTCTCCATAATTTTTCACTTGGTAAATTTCTCTCACTTATCATTTGGAAGGAAGAGTGGCATTTCACAGTCACCACTTCCATAATGAGCTAAATGTGGATCTGAAGGAAAGGGAAAGGATGAAGGCAGGGCCTAACAGCTACTCGAAGGGCTTTTCCCCTGGCACAATGGCCTCCGGAGCTGTGTAGGGCGGTGGTGTTTCCTCTGGAGGTCGCATATGTAAAGACCGTGATGGTGGGGTGCCTTGCCTGGAGGTCTGGCTCCCGCCAGTGCACCTGCGTGGTGGTCATCTCAGGCAACTCTCGCTTTTCCCTGATCATCCGCACATCAGATACAAGGCTGAGGGCGCTGCTACTTTAAGTCATTCTGGAAGCCAGTGGCAAGGAGGGAGAAAGAAAGAAACGATGCCCTCGAATATTCCCTAAGCTAATGGAATCTGAAAAACAGCCACTGAGGGAAGGACTAGGATTTTTTGACTCTCACTGTATTGAAAAACGCTGACATCCTACGTTACGCTAGGTGTCACAGATGGATGGATGCCCGTGACCACCCTCAGGCTTCCTGAGTCTCTACCAGACTCAGAAAAAGCTTGGATGTCCACAGTGGGGTCGACTACTGTGAGACACACGGATTAAAATCAGCAAAGGGGAAAGACCAGAAGACGCTAGGGAGATGCTGAGCCCCCAGTGACCCTCCCAGGATATTGGATCGGGGACACATTTAATTCTCTCAGTAGAAATGTCCAGCACATGTGAAATGCTGTCAGCCAGGGAAACTCCTCCAAGACTGGGGCCTCAGGCTTTTGGGGGGTGGAGCAGTTCAGGTAGACACACAGCTCCTCACCCTCAGCCCCACCTCAGCTACTCAGACTCTAGGTTCCACTAGAACAAAAGCAGCCATTCACCCCAAGCCACACTGTTGGGATGGACTTCTCTAGTCACTGGAAAGATGGCCCAAGACCTCAGACGTACAGACACAGGCAGAGTCCAAAGGCTCAGGGATTGTACCCCACGGGCCAGCCAAAGAACCTTCCTGAAAACAGGCCTTTGTAGGCAATGGGCAAGATTTGAGAAACCCCCATCTGCTAACTTAGTTCTTTCTTGTCCAGTCCCACATATATTATTCCATTTAATTAAAAATGTGCTCCCCAGTGAGTGTAACTTTCTCTCACCAAGGCTTTTCTTCTCTCACCACCGGAAATGTCTGAGAGGCAATGAGTCATGAGTATTTCCCTTCCTTTCATCCTTAGGACCCAAAGAATGTTTCACTTTCAGCGTCTCCTTTGAAAATACGAGATACGTTTTTACGACATTCCATGACAGAATGACTCAAGTTTGTGCCCCAGCCTCTTGCATCCTACACTGATGCCATTTCCCTCGCATCACAGAGTCCAAACAAAACAAACCAAAACTCACCCTGGAAATAAGTGTGTCCATACTACTCACCTCTTAGAATTTTTATGAAGTCTGACTATTCCTCGCAACTGAAAGGGACTTTCAAGAAGTTCTTGGGTTGTCTGTCTTTGGTTCTTTGGGTTGTCTGTCCTTCTCTGTTCACCTCCTCCTTTCTAATCCTTGGCTTCATTATCACAGTCGTTAAAAAGTGCACAAATCTAGTTTCCAACTTGTCCTCACCAGAGTCCCAGGTAGAACGTACAAGTGAACCATTTAAGGACATGGTTGCCTGCAGCCATGGTATCCTAGCATCGGATACCCCCTGATCTCAGAAGCTAAGCAGGTTAGTCATTGGTAGGCTGCCTGAGAATACCAGGTGCTGCAGGCTGGGGAGAAGGACCTGGCAATCCACTCCTGAAACAATCAGCCATTGAAAACCCTATGAATAGCAGAGAAGCACTGACATAGTGCCGGGCATGGCACAGTGTCAGGGAAGGTTTCGTTCTGTCGTACATAGGGTTGCTATGCGTGGAACCCAACTTGACAGCACCTAACACCACCACCAAGGGACATGGTTAAAATACAAATTCTAATTCTGGAGTCAGAACCAGTTGCCAGGGCTGCAGGCATTGCTGGGCCATGGGCCCTTCTTTGAGGAGCAAATGAAAAGCCGTCTCAATGACTCCTTGTTTCTCCTTTGTGTGTCCTGAAGCACTGGCTTGCTATCACAAAATGGTTTAGACTGTTTAGTCAGATTTAAGAAAAAGCCTCCAGAGAATACATTTTAAATAATAACCAAGGAAGCCTACCCCACTCACTTCAACATGACCAGGAAAAGCCATAAACATGAGCCAGCCGTACCAAAGAATCTGACCTTCTGCTTGGCTTATGTGTTGTTGTCGTTAGGTGCCATCCAGTTGATATCCGACTCATAGCGACAGGCTAAACACTATTGTCAGTGCTTCTCTGTGTTCATAGTGTTTTCAATGGTGGATTGATTTTGGGGAGTGTGGTTGCCGGGTCCGTCACCTAAGCCTGCAGGACCTAGTGTTCCCAGGCTGTCTCCCATCCAAGTACTAACCAGGCCTGACCCTGCTTAGCTTCACAAGATCAGATGCCTCAGGGCTACAGCTGCAGGCTTGGCTTATGTAGGAAGGTTGAAAACACAGCATCTTCTACTTAAAGTTTCTTTGCTTTTTATGCCAACATTTTTAAGTGCCTTGTTCTTTGATCAAAGGCTAAACTTTACAGCGATTATTTCAGAGAGTGGGAAAACCTGCCTGCTAGCATTCCAACCCATCCCCCACACACCACCTTAAGAGTTCAGGTTCAGGAAATGGACAAGCATTAGAAAGGTCCATGTCAGGGACTGAGTATGAAGTAGCAACGTGTGCCTTCGTTATCCTGCTTCCTGAGGCTCACAGGCAGTTTTTCCAGATGACAATGAGCAAAACCCAACCTCAAACAAGATGCGCTCGGGAGGCATGGATGGATTTGTTGCTGCTGCTGGATTTCCCTCCATCCCTGAATCAACAAAGAGAGCTCATTTGTTTCACTTTGCGAAAACTCTTCATTTTTCCCCCAGAATTTCCATTTCACGCTGTGTGAATTTTATTAAGATAGCTTTCACAGAAGCTAAGTGCTGGCTCAATGGGACCCTGAGGGACCAAAGTCACAGCCTCCGTGATGTCTGAAGCCTCCTGAGACATTTCTTTTCCACTGAAAACTCCTCGGAGAACCATAGAGAAGAATCCAAAATCGTTTTGGTGCTTGAAGAAAGAGTTTAGCTTCATGCCTATTTTGATGTTGCAACCTGCAAATCTTTTCAGGGTCCTGAGTTCAATTCCCAGCACCACAAAAATGGGAGAAGGGCCTGGCAATCCACTCCCAAGGCAATCCCGAAGCACTGAGCCATTGAAAACCCTATGAGGGTCGCTATGAGTCGGACACCGACTCGACGGCACCTAACAACAACAACAACCTGGGAACCTATAACACAGCAGACCAGTTACATCTAATGTCTGTGTACTATATCACATTCATATGGGGTGGTTCTTTCTAGAGGCCTTCAATTATGCTCAGAAGCTGGCCTAAAGTGCTAATTAAAATATTTTTTCGTTTTAGAATTACTCTTTATTAATAAAACGACCTGCAATCCTATTGTCTGTCTAATGACTTGTCAGTGAATTTTTTCCAATAAAACTTGTTTTAAGAGCTGGTGTGATGGCACACACCTGTAATCCCAGCAACTCTGGAGATGGAGACAGGAGGATCACAGGTTCAAGGCCAGAGGCAGCCTACGTAATTTAGGTAGATGCTGTCTCAAAAGTAAAAAATGGGCTGGGGTGCAGCTCAGCTCAGTAGAAGGCTAGCAAAACATACATGAGGCCCTGGGTTCAATTCTCCAGAAGTGAAAAATAAAGTTTTAAAATGATAATTGTAATAAGCTGAGAGCAGTGGTGCATGCCTGTAATCCCAGTGACTCAGGAGGCTGAGGCAGGAGGATTGCAAATTCGAGAACAGAAGCAGTTTGCATAATTTAGGGAGACCCTGTCTTAAAAATATATATATAAAAAAATGGGCTGAGGGTGCAGCTCAGTGGTACAGCACTTGCAAAGCATGCAAGCGTGAAGCCCTGGGTTCAAACCCCAGTACCGAAAAAAAAAAAAAAGATAAATGTAATAATTGAAAAATAACTTATATTCTGACTTTTCCTCTTGCATTTACTTGGTAAGAACTCTAATATTATTACATATTCTCAGAAATGACAAAGCAATAGCTGCAGAATAGTCTCTCCATAATACTATACCACAATGTACAAGATTGTATCATAATAGCAGATAAATATAAAATTAATCTAGCTGTTTCTTTGTGGTAGACATGTAATTAGTTAAACTTTCCTTATGATTCATTCCAAATGTTATGATAAACATAGTAATAGTTAATATTTTGAACACGTTAATATGAACTTGGGAATACTACAAATATTTTGTGTATCAACTCTTGAATATTCATAAATATCTTATGAAATGATCTTATTATTCTTATCTTAGAGATGCAGGAAAGAGGGATAAGCAGGCTGGACCACAAGTTCACACTGTTGGTAATTGGCAAAAACAATGTTCAAACCAAATATTCCCATACCCAAATGGAGTCTTCTTTATGCTATACTGTTCACTCAGCTATTCCAAGACTTACTTGAGAATGAATCAGTTAAGCCAAGCTAGGTGGTGCACACCTGTAATCCCAGCAACTCAGGAGGCTGAGGCAGGAGGATCACAAGTTTGAGCTTAGAAGCAGCTTATGTAACTTACTGAGAACCTGTCTCAAAATTAAAAAGAACAGCTAAATAAAAATGGGCTGGGTGTGCACCCAGTGGTAGAGCATTTTCAAAGTATGTATGAGGTCCTGGGGTTCGACCATCAAGTGCAACACAAAAAATAATAATTAGTTAAATAAAGGATTCAGCATACATATGCAAACCCATAAATTAAAGAATGTATGAAGCTAATTATATATACAAGACATGTAGCATTCTTCTCCTTGATTCCAGTGAATATAAAATTCAGATTTTTCTCAAGTCCTTTAACTTTCAAGATCTATCAACTCTTAAGTGATAATGCTATTATATCACAAACATGGAAATCTTTCAATAAAACAACCAGTGTCTTTTATTCTCTTAATGGTAAGGCATGCACTGCAATGACCTAAATTCCTTTATCTGTTCCTTTACCCTGTGGAGACTGCTTCATCTTTAAAATTCCAAATACACATGCATTTTCCCCCTTTGTTCCCTTATGTACCACTGAAAGATGCATTTGTTGGTGGTTTTGGTCAATGATGAATCTGCCTCCCTCACTCCTATGAAAGGAAGGAAGAGGTAACTGCAGGGCCAGGGCATCTTTGACATGGAGAACTGTTATGCGCCTGAACCCATGAAGACCCATCTCTTTCCCTGTCTCTGTTCTCACAGAATGTGTGACACAGGAGAAGGACTGTTCACTTTTCAAACGAGGGAAGGAGAGATGATCTATCAGAAGGTCCATTCCGCGACACTGGCCATAGCTGAGCAGCACGAAAGATTAATGCTAGAAATGGAGCAGAAGGCCCGGGTAAGGCTCCTTCCTCGGTACCCTAACAGCTTGGAATGAATGTTCCTGAGGTCTGACGTGCATCCTGCTTATGTTCATGTACCATCTCAATGTCCACCCCTGCCCTGGCCACAGGGGCCAACCCCGGTTATCAAACCCAGAAGATGTCACCTCTCATCTCTCTAATACCTTGTTAGTTGAAGACAGGCAAAGTTATGTGTGGCCATTCATTGGAAGCCCTGCAGTCCCTGTATCTACCTGTGCATGACCTGCTGCTTTGGTTACCTGAGGAGGGTGGGATACAGCAATGTCGCCCACATATCTCTACATAAAGTTGCTCAACCAGATTCCCATGTGGGCCCAAAATAACTAGGAGCATTAAGGTGCTACCAGAAAGGATTTCACTTTTCATCTTTATCTCTCTCTTAGGTGCTCTGAAACATGCAGTGTTCTCTATTTATATCTCAGAGCCAATAATACAATGTTTGTAGAAGGAGATTGTATGGCTTATCAACAATAATTGGGCTAGGATCCTGTTCTGAACTGAACTACAGTTTCAGGGTCAAAAAATAACTTAGTAAAGAATCTGAAGTAGGAGAGTTTACAACCAGCTAAAAACACATTGTAAACTTTACTGCTTTGAAAAGCAAACAATACAATGACTGCTGACGGTAATCCTAGAAGGTGAATATTCTGTTCTTCGGCAGAGGGTATGGAGAGATGCATGAGATTTCATCTCTGAGGTGACACGTGGTGCTTGGGAAACATCCTGCTTGTCTTTGGGACCCATCATTAAGTCTATTCTAGTTTAAGATGATGAAGATCTTTATACAGTCTTATATTCGCTTCAGTTTAAAAAATTCTACATGCTATGTTCAGGTAAAAAAACTCTTTTTGCTAAGAAAAGAAAAAAGTAGTATACCACATGATCTTATGCAATTATTGTGTATTCTTAATACATTTCTTATTTTCTCAATACTATGCATATATTTTTAATTATTTTATCTAGGATATGGTTAAAAGAGCCTTCCTAACACCTTGGGGAGGGAACAAAGGCAAATCAGGTTTATACAAGACATTTGACCCCCATGTGAACAAAGGAGTAGCTTGAGCATTAGTAAGACTATTAATAAGTGACTATGAGATTGGTTGTTTCTGCAACAATGGGCTTAAATATAAATAAGATCATGTGCCTGGCACAGAATCTGGAAGTGTTTCGATCTGCTGTACATACGGTCGCTATGAGTGGGACTCAACTCGATGGCACCTAACAACAACAACGAGATTGGTTGAATTATCAATGTTAGGCTGGTTAGACCTAATCTTCTATAAAGATTTGGGTTAAATGTAAACCCTTGTAATAATTATCTAATTCGTGTATTTTTCTAATGGCTTAAATCAGGTGAAAAATCTACCCACCAAACTTCAATTTATTTGGGTTTGGCATGTTCAATATCAGCCAATACCTACAATCTGCTGGTGCTTGTTTTCAACCAAAATTAGAGATTGTGACATTATTTGCTGTTAGATAACAGTTGAAGTGTGTCACTTAAAGTTTTTCTAAGAAAGCAGTTCTCATAAATGGAGTGATTTGAATAATATTCTCATGAAGGCAATGTCAAGAGCTTTTTTCATGCAAATGCAATTGTGTACCCTGAAGAGAGTTTTGGGATTGAATCCTGACTCTCTTCCCAAGATATCCACTCACTGGCTGTGTAATCCTAGACAAGTTATTTACCCTTTAACGGTCTCAAATATAGTGATATAATAGTTCTACTCATTTTATTGTTAGGAATTTCCTACGCTTTCATCTATATAAGGTAGCAAGAATTGGATCAAAAACATGTAGCCTCACAAGTGCATTCATTCCAAAATTGTTATTCCCAACTGTAGGGATATCTTACCTTTCACACTCCTTCAAGTATGACCAACACTGGTGTGCCAACATTGTTGCAAAACAAAAGTTAATTCACAGTAGCAACTGCTGTTGTTTTGAGTTCACCACGACTTATGTCACTGAGAAGCAGCCCAAGGAGGGGCATCAAGCTGTTGAAGATTTAGAGATGGTGGTCCACTCACTATGACCTCAAGCAGTCCAAAGGTGGGGTACTGCACCCTGGCTATGGGGCTGACATGCAGATATGCAAGGGAACTTGCAGCAGATGTTCAAATACCAGGCTCAGTGAGGCTCGATGAAGAAACCACTTGTGCCTGGAAATCACAAAACCAGAGACTCCATCATTGATGTGTACATGTAAATGGAGAATTTGGCTTAATTTCAAAAATAAGTTCACAACTATTCTTCTCTCTGAAGGTGAATCCTAGTAAAAATGACCTCATTTCTAATTCATACTTCAGAAGAAGCTGAGCTAACGTTTTTCTACAGGCAGGCTACCTCAGCTTGATAACTTCCCAAATTCTCAAAATTCTAAGACCGTATGTATAGATCTCCATGTCTCCAAGACACTTTCAGGATACCTCTTCTACATGCACAAAACTTTAAAAAAAAAGAAAAAGGAAAAGAAGGTCCAACAAGAGTACTTATGTATCTCTTAACTATTCATTTGCTATTTAAAGTAAAGGCTAATTTTATCTATAAACTAGACATTAGTATCACTTGGGAGTCAGACTGATACACAAAAATATCGCATTGCATTTATTATTTACCACAAAACAAGAAGATGACACTGTTAATTGGCTTTCTAGCTTTAAAACCACGCCATGTGATATTAATAATGATCAGATAGAAAATGCCTATATATGTTAATTTGGTTTAAAAGATTTTACAGGATAGTTGAAAAAGATCTATATAAGCAATGAATTCCCTAAACATAGTTGGGCAGGCAATGGGAGCATTTATTCTCATCCTTTTAAAGAGAGATAATATAGGAGTGTTAGTGGATTTATAGATAAGAAAACTTAAATGAGAAATAGTATCTCAGTAACCAGTTCTTATCGTAAGAGAAGAATTCAATATGATCTTATGACATCATGCTTATAAAACCTTGTTTTCCCCTTGTTAATAACTTTCCATCTTGGGGGCCACATGAATAAATATATTTTGACACATCTCCATATTTCTATTCTTTCTTAAAAAGTCTATATCTAGAAAATTTTTTCCAGCCTTGTGAGTAAAACAGTATATTTTTCACTAAACAGTATTGGACAAAAAAAACTACTAAATTGGTTAGGCAATTGAAAGTGTATATTTTTATTTCCTTCACTGAGAGAGATAATGAAAGAATATTAATATAACCCAAATATGCACATGAGTTTTACTACATATTAGGCAAAAGGTTCCATAAACCTTGTAAGTTGATAAAAGTGTAACCAAAACTGATGTAATAGTTGCATAATGGAAAAGGCCAATGCTGTATTACTCTGTACCCCACCAACATTTACCAATAAAGGGAGAAGAAAAAAGAAAAGAAAGGTAGACAGAGCTGGATTTGCATTTTATGAAATAGCAGAGCTCCCCCACCCCCCACCAAAAAAAAAAAAAAGACAGGAAATATTTCCTCTTTAAATTTATCTTATTTTTAAAATCTGGTGGCTTTTCAGTATATATAGTATGCTATGCTGCTGGAAATGGAAGCAAACAGCTCATTTTTTCTTTGTTGGTCTCCAATCAGGAATAATCCCTTAACAAGTAATTATTCATTTTTTTACCAATAACAAGAGAGAGAGAAAAATAAAAATACATACATACATGGAAAAAATATTAACTGCCTCAATTGAAAGGTTTTTAAAAACAGGTTTGTCACTTATAAACCTTGCACAAGATTGTAACCCACTTCTCTGGCATGCCATGACCTGCCCAGTGGAACGGGGAATATAAGAAAAGAGCAATGAAATTCTATTCTCAGGCAGCCCACGATTTTGTGGGATTAAGTAGTTGTTACTGGCCAGAGCAAGATTATCTCATGTCCTTTGACTTCTTGAGAGACCAAATTTTTCCTTGCCTTAAAGTAACTTAAAGACAACATCATCACAAAATCTGGATAAACAAGAATGAAAACATCACTTGGGTTTGTTCGTGTGGTTGCATCAATGGAACCTGATTGATTTCTTGGATAATCTACTCATTGGAAACCCACTGTAGTTTTCCATAGAGAATGACTTTGCTCAAAGCAGAGCACTCCCTTCCACTGTCATATAGAGATCTATCACTCCAGCTCCTCACTCCTGCATCCCTGTGAGGCTCAAAAAGGGCTCATGGTAGAGAGGGGAGAGTCTCTATAAAATGTTTTCTCATTTTGTACTATGAACCTATTTTATTTTAAAACAGAGTTTTGTTTTGTGGGGTGCATGGGAGAATTAGGTCAGAATAGCACACTTTAAACTGGAACTCTTTCTGAAAGATTACTAATATTCACATCCTAAGGACATTATTATGGCTGGATATTTAAACAGAACAGCACCTCAAGAACTAATTTCCATTTCACAGACATCACTCTTGCTCCTAGAACCAGCAGAGTTCTTCGAATTCTATTTGCAAAACAGGTTCTGTTGTGCACATGCCACGTCATCAAGGAAAGTTTTGACTTTGTTTCTGATAGAAGCCACTTATCTGAAACTCCATCACAAGTGTGGCCATGCGATTCAGCCTCTCAAAGTTGAGCACAGACTGACTGCTGATAGACAAGATTTCAAATGCCCCAGAATAGTTTAATTTTGGAGATTCATGGATCTGCTACACACACACACACACACACACACACACACACACACACACGATATGAAAGAAAATTCCTTTCTAAATTTTCTTTTTATGTTCTTGAATTTCATAGGATTATAAAATGTCCACAGATAAGCAGCAACTGGGAAAACATGAATGAGAGAATAAAAGGATTTTTTCCTTATGTCTTAACAAAAACAAGTAAATCAAAGCAGAGGGGAGCCAGCTGCTATGTGCACACTTGTAATCCCAGCAACTCTGGAGACTGAGGCAGGAATAGCAGGAGTTTGAGGCCAGAGGCAGCCTGCGTAACTTAGCCAGAGTCTGTCTCAAAATAAAAAATTGCAAAGGCAGTTGGGGTGCAACTTAGTGGTAGGGTACTTGCTTAACATGCAACCCCCAATACTGGTGGGGAAAAGAGGAAGGGGATATTGTCATAGTAATTTCTAAACTTCCAACATTACAGGTAATTTAAAAGTATATTTAAAAGTAAACAACCTCATATAATAAGAATTATAGTTTAACCTTACTAGTTCAACGACCATGAGCATTTTGAGCAATAATTGTTCTTACATAAATTATATTGCTTAATACAATATTAAGAATTTCTGATGGAACATAGCAGTTTCTTACCCTACCAATCACCTCCACAGCATATAAAAATATGCGTCAAATGACAGGTGGGTCACAGAGGAAAACTAAAGAAAAGAGGCACGCAGGAAATAAAGGACAGAAAGAAAAGGGAGCTAGCTGTGTCCAAGAAATTTCAATAGTAATTAGAAATTAAGTGAATCTGCCCTTCTTCCGTCTTCCTATCCCATGACACTTCCCCAGCCTTTGATTACTGTAGGTATGAAATAATGTTTTATCTAGAGAGTGGCATGAGTTGGAAAACACTGCCATATTGCATCAGTTCTAGTGCAGGTTTTCATGTTGAAACAGCTGTCAATTCAACTGTGAGCAACAGTTTAATGAGCAGCACCATTCATTCACACTGCCATGTAAAATAGTGGTGTGTCTTCCCATGGATGGAATTTTAGATTGTGCAGAATACAGAAATAATTTTTATAACCAGAGAACACACACTCATTTACTAGTTTAAAGGAATAAAAAGAGCTCCCTAATGGGTTCTGTCATCAGTAGTTTTACAGGAATCTCGATCAGCTATGAAACACTACTATTTAGTTATCCTACACTAAAAATTTGGAGGCATCAGTCTGTGATGCATGGCGGTACCTGGAAATGCTTTTAACAGGCTTTGCAGGTCCTCTTCTAGGCTAAGAATGGTATTATTATAGATGGTCTAGAAAATGCATGTAATAGTTCTGACAAGGTAAAAAGAAAGTTCACTGCAGGAAAAGTTTCTATCTTAAACAGAACTGGAACCCAAGGATATAAGAAAAATATTACCATAAAAAGACAAGAAATGATAGAGAAGTCTTTGATGGGGGGTTGGGATGCGGGGGAAGCACACAAGAGGGTAAGGGGGAACCTATATGAATAATGTACAACAAAATGCATATATGGAAATGTCACAATGAAAAGCATGTCAGAATGAATCACATTAAGGTGTACATTAAAAATTTCCAATAAAAAAGAAGTTTAAGACAATCCAGGAAAAGCTGAAGTGTATGATATGTGATTGCAAGTGGCATATCATATCTAATAAGAATAACTTCAAATAAATCCATTCTTCACAGTTTGATTCAAGATTCTACTGGTCAATACTATCCATAATGATCATTATACAAGAGCTTTCATTATTATTGACAATGAGTAAAAACCCTGTTTGGGAATGTTATTCACATATTTGTGAAATTTTCTTTTACTATTAGACACTGATCGTAATGAACCAACACATGTTCAATTAGAACAAATTATTATGGCCAGTAATGAAAGTGGGCCTATGAATTTAATTAGCCCATTCATTTATCATTGTTTCAGAACATTAAAGAAAATTTAGTCTGCAAACACACACACACATATATACACAAAAAAACCTATATTTCTGCATAAATACACGAGATCCACATGGTGAGAGGCAACATATAATTTGGTCAGTTGGTCTGTAACACAATATGAGCACAAAGTTTATTTAGAGCATGTTCTCTTTCCTTAAAACTTGTGCACACTCTAGATGCCACACTTCATAGAATACACTACATACATATATTTCATATATATATATATAAATATATATGTGTGTGTATATATATAATAAAATAAATTAATTAATTTATTTATTTATTTCTTGCCTCTAATCAACTATTTGTTGCTGTATAAGAAAAATAACTGCTTAACATAAAAGAGTAAACCTTCTGTGCCAAAAAGTACAATTTTGTTTCCTGTATTTGTATAGCTGGGACTGAGCAATAATGAAGTCTCTACAGGATGTTTTCTTTAAATAAAAACAACAGTTTTCCAAGGTTAAGCAAATGATTCAGTATGTAAACATCATTAAGACATACACACCTAAAGGTCAGGGAATCAGACTGTCATTTCTTTGAGGCAGTGACTAAAATAGAAAAACAAATCTAAGCCACTGGTGGGCAAAGTAAAATCTAAAGAGTTGATGTAAGAATTTCATGGGAGACACCACGAGTGGTGGCACATGCCTCTAAGCACTGCACTGGAGCGGGCAGGAGGATCAAAGTTTCGAGGCCAGCAAGCAAGAACTTGTCTCAAAAAAAAAATTCACAGGAGGATAATTAAGACTGCTTTCATAACTGTCAGTGAGCATAACTGTCAGTTCTTGGGTGTGTTCAGGGAGAGCACAGTTAATGTGGGAAACAGGCTAAGGATAGTGGTTGACCAGATAGACCGATTCTGACACAGCCATACAACCTTGGGCAAGTCAATTACCTTCTTTGCTTCTTAGTTACCTCTTCTTAAAAGATATTCAGTGAAACACATTCATAATATCTACTTCAAACTGTCAGACCACCACCTGGACTTAAGTAAAACTCAGTCATTGTTAACTAATCCATAAAATGACTGACAAAAAGAAATTACAAATATCACGCAAGATAGGTTTTCAGAGCGGACAGCACAGTGTTCGTCACCTTGTGTTCAAATGAGAAAAAAATGTTTTACTCACTGCTTGATTGATTGATTCATCTCTGCTTTCATTATGTGCCCCCATGTGTCTGCCAGCCTGTTGTGCTGTGGGGGCTGTGTGTTGCTGTGATGCTGAAAGCTATGCCATGGGTATTTCAGATACCAGCAGGGCAACCCATGGAGGCTGGGTTTTAGCTGAGCTTCCAGACTAAGACTAAGGAGAAGGACCCAGCAGCGCACTCTTAAAACAATTATCCATTGAAAACTATATGAATAGTGGAGTAACACTGTCAAATATAGTACCAGAAAATGACAGCCCCCAACCCAGGCTGGAAGGCATTCAAGAAACAACTGGGAAAGAGTTACTTCCTCAAAGTAAAGTCAACCTTAATGATGGGAATAGAGCAAAGCCCTTGACACTTCCATTTGCTGAGGCATGACTCAAAATGAGAAGAAACAGAGTGGCTACAACAATGGGCTCAAATGTTAAAACAATCATGTGCATGGCACAGTGTCAGGAAGTGTTTTGTTCTGTTGTATAAACGGTTGCTATGAGTAGGACCTCACTCAACAGCCCCTAACAACAACACAGCTCATTATGTGCAGATGACAATTATATAAACTTAAGTCTCTGGGTATTTTTATGTATGTTTTTTAAAATGTAAATTTCTGATGTAAAACAACTGTGAAACTTAGTGTTTAATATGTACTCATCACATCCCTTCTGCTCGAAAAGTAACAGTAGTATCTGACTGATAAGAAACACAGAGATGCATTAAAAATGTGCACATATTCTTAGAGGATTATTGAGTACAAATAAGAAAACTGTTAAAAGTATTTGTCCAGCTGTATACAATAATTTCTGACATTATTCTAAAACTTAGCTTTTTTCACACTGCTGGAAAGTATTTTTATCATTTCATGGCTTAACACTCATTTGTTTCAAGTTTAATGAAAATAATATCCTGTGAAGTTCAATTGAATGACACCCAACAACTTCCACTAAATGACTGTGTAAATCACATTTCCTTTGTTATCTTAACAGAAACTCAGCAAGGTGTCTTCTAATTCCTGACCATTTATCTTGCATAAAATGGAAGATTAAGTGTGAGGTGTCCCCTATTGAAAATTAAGCCAAGTCTGTGAGAAACCAATTGCCCATAAACCTTCAAACTTCAGAGGACTATGTTAATGAATCCAAACAGCGCCAAGCATGGCTGGCTTAAGGTCCCTGTGGTCTCTATTCCCGTACAATTTTCAACACCCCTGACCTTGTTTCCAAGAACAAATAAAACTGAGTGTTCTCCACTGGGAGTGCCTTTGGGAGCATTTCCTTATTAAGCAGCACAATATCTTTTCTTACAACTGATGTATGTTCCACATGACATATTAACATGCTTCCTGGCCACTTGTACCTTTGCAATTTGTATTATTTATGGCGAATTTCCTTACCAACCCCTCTTGTCTGTCATCCAAGGAACAGATTGACATATGCTGCCTGAAACGTCTCTTAACTCTCCTCATCAAAGAAAGCTCAGATGATCTCTTCCCAGTTTTGACTGTGTGTGTGCGCTTGTGGGATACACACATGTGCACACATGAAGACACATGCCCTGCCACCAGCCCTGTTCTTCTCTTTCCAATCCTTCCCACTCTCTTTTCCGCCTGTCCACATTGGTCAGATATCTCTTGGGCACATTATTTTTGGGTTTTGTGCTTCTGCTTAGCTCTTAGGCTTACATTCAAATATACGCCTTTGCCTTCATTGTCATTCCTTTGGTAGCTGATTTCTGACAAATTTCCATGTCTTGACCACAACGCATAGGCACCTCTGGTCTGTGTCATTTTTCCCACAGAGTGGAGACAACAGCCATGCAACAGATGTGTTCCAAGTGCAACAGATGTGACGATCACTGTGCTGTTCACTCCGAAAACCTATCTTGCGTGACATTGGTAACAACACAAGGTTGATTCCATTAACTCCAATTTGGAGATAAGGAAAAACAGGAAGAAGAAGGAGAGGAAAGGAGAGGAGAGGAAAGGAGAGGAGAGGAAAGGAAAGGAGAGGAGAGAAGAGGAAAGGAGAGGAGAGGAAAGGAGGAAGGAAGGAGGGAGGGAGGGAAGGAAGGAAGCAAGCAAGGAAGGAAGGTAGATTGGTTGAAGTACCTTGCCTGCCTGAGATCAAATGCCTAGGCAGCTGTAGAGTCCACAGTCAAAAGCAGGTCAGCCAACATCAAAGCTCATTCTCCTAATAACGTAACAAGTCTGCCACACATACCTTAGTGTTCTGTTTTGAGCATGGGAAAGAGGCTCTCATACTCCTGCCCTGACCCTGTGGGATTTACTCAAGTGGGGTAATTCTCATCTCGTCTGCTCTCAGAGAAGAGGGATCCAGTAATTCATTAGGCAGTGAGTTATGGTGAGGAGAGAAGAGCATGATGGGACCTGAAGTCTTAGAGTCGTCGCCCAATGGCTGCTTCCCATGAGCAAATGATGCCACCCTCCCTCTGCTTGTCACCATCATTGCCTCTCAAGTTCATGTGGCGTGTGTGTGTTTTTTCCTGATAACTTATGTGAACATTCAACAGGATAACGTGGGAAACCAGACTGTACAACACCAGGCACATACAGAGTAGCTCATAAAGGCCAATTCACTCATGCTAAGCTTCTTCTTTCCGGATTGTATAGCTTCGTGTCTCAAGTGCTAACAGAATTTTTAAATTTCTAGGCAAACATGGAGGTGATACCAAGTAAAAGAAAAATTACTTTGTTAATAGTTTTATATACACATGAATTTTATCTAGGTGAATGCAAATTAACATTCATGTTCATCACAGAGGGAGAAAAAATATCTGCAAATAGTAAAGTACAAAAAGCAATAAAGGAACTGAAATGACTTTTTTTTGGTAAAAGCATAGTCACTTCATTTAAATCTACCAGTTGTCAGGCCCCACCAGCCCCTGGCCCCTGGTAGCAGAGGAGTGGACGGTCCCATATTGCAGTATCTTGGGAAGGAAGTTCATTCTTCCCAGGAAAGATCAACATCTAAGTCTGAACAGCAATGGACCTCCAAGGCTGTTTTCTGTACAAACACACTTGAAAACGCAGGAACAGAGGTTGTCGCAAGAAATCCAGGGAGATGAGTGACCCCGAAAGAACTGCTTCCTGACAACGACTCTGTGGACCAGAGGTGTTCAAAAGAGTTTGCCAAAGTTCAGGGGAGAAGGGGGCTGAGGGATGCAGTGGGAAACGGGATCCGCTGGCTCCCTGATGTCCTCTGCAGGAGGGCCCCCAGCTCTGGGGCCTCGGACAGGTAGGACTGTTAGGAACGGGGCTGCATGGCAGCAGACAGGCAAATCTCATCTGTGTCACAGCCCCTCCCACCTCGAGTGACCCCCTGAGCTCTGCCTCTGGTCCACAGAAAAATGGTCTCCCATGAAAATGGTCCCTGGTCCCACCTAGGCTTGGGACCACTGATCCACAGGTCTCCGATGTTATACACTGATATTTTTTTGTATTTGGTGCCTAAAGGGGAGAGATGCAAAGCAACCATCCTGGTTGATCCCGCCATGAGTCCTGCAAATAGAGCTCTCTTTCAGGTTGAGTCTCCTTTCTCATCACCATCAGGATAGTATAACCCTCTTGCATGTGACGTTCACATCAGAGTACTAACTAATCTCCACATGGCACCCTTCGGGCCTCAGTAGTGATCTTGAGCTGTGGCCTTTGCAGGTCATGCAGCTCCCAACTAGAACACAATGGTCCTAACTACTTTACAGACTTGGCTGAGCTGCTAAGTCTGTGCTTTCCAGATGGCGAAACCAGCAAATTCTGACTATTGCTCAGGACCCCAGGGAACTGAATGCTATTTCAAATGGGTGGAAGCAAGGGAGGTTAGGGCCCCAAATGGCAGAGAGGGTTGGTGAGAGCGTCAAGAGCTGAGTTAACTGCTTCGGAATCTAGCTGATTTGTGCGTCAGTGCTAAGGCAGCTTTTCTGAATGTGGACCCTGTTCATGCAAAAAGGGAAGTGGATGGGCGTGCCTGTAACAAAGCATCCACAGGTAGGTGCTTGGGGTTTCTGACACAAGGGCCCAAGAATTTCTTTTTTTTTTTTCTTTTTTTTTTTTTTAAGTAATTTTTCACTGACTAAAGTCAACAAGCCTACAGCCATAGCCCTGTGGCATCCGATCCCGTCAGATCCCGGAAGATAAGCAGGGCAGGCCCAGTTAGTACTTGGATGGGATACCACCTGGGAACACCAGGTGCTGCAGGTGTGGGAGAAGGACACAGCAACCCACTCCCAAAAATCAATCCGCCATTGAAAACCCTATGAATAGCAGAGAAGCCCTGACAATAGTGTTTCGCCTGTTATACGTAGGGTCACTATGAGTCAGATACTGACTTCAGGGCACCTAACAACAACAACAAAAGCCAACAAAAGCACCAATACAGCAGATCTCCCAGAAAGGGAGAAGAACCTTGAAGACATGAATCCATCTCACTTAATTTCTTAAAACACAATAATTGCCTAGAAATGATAGTACAGTTTTTCTCTTTTATGCATAGAAATTTCTCTCCACTGTAAATATAAATTGCCCTGTATGTTTTTTGATATATTAACTCTTATGATCCTAAAAATCCTCCAAGTCAACTCAAAGCATAGCTCTTTCAATTAAGAAATTGCCAAAGGATTTTAAATGTTATTTTTATCCTCATGCTTTTATTTGAAATCTTATTGTAATAAGAAAGTAGTTGAATATAATTCTTATGTCGTCTTGTTGAATTCTCTCACCAGCATAAGTTTTATTTGGATTTTAAAATTAGAACCAGTAAAATTCTCTGATAAAATTTTCTGAACTATTGTCACATTGTCTTAGTCATTGTGCCAATCAAAAAAGGCCAATTTGGAATACATTCCTTACAGTTAATAGCAAAATTAAAAGTTACTAGAAAAATCAGACAGATTCTACATTTTCCAATAGATTGTCCATGACACAGAGTACTTAGTTGGCTAAGGCTGCCAAAACAAAATACCACAGACTGGGTGGCTTAGCCAACAGAAATTTATTTTCTCACAGTTCTGGAGGCTGAAAGTTCAAAATCAACACTGCAGCAAGGTGATTTCTCCTGCTGCCTCCCTCCCTGACTTGCATGTAGATGGTCGTCTTTTTGCTGTGCCTTTCCACAGCTTTTTCCCTGTGTCTCTTCCTCTTACAAGGGCGCCATCCTACTGGATTAGGGCCCCACCCTGAAGGCCTCCTTTAACCCCAGTTAACCTAATCAAAGTCCCTGTCTCTAAATGTAGGTATACTGAGAGTTAAAGCTTCCATTGAAGGCTATAGACAAGACTCAGTCATACCAATGTTTAATAGTGGTGTAACTGGAAAATGACCTTTAATGTTAAGGAGAACACTTAGACATCTGATATGTTCTTGTTGTTAGGTGCTGTGGAGTCAAGCCCGACTCATAGCAACCCTATGTACAATACAACAAAACACTTCCCAATTCTGTGCCAAGGACATGATCTTTTTTATGTTTAAGTGCATTATTGCAGACACTGTATCAATCCATCTACTTGATGGTTTTCCTTTTTCTCATTGACTACCACTCTACCAAACATGATGTCCTACTCCAAGGATTGGTTCCCCTAGGCAGCATATCAAAAATATGTCATAAGCAGTTTAGCCATCCATGCTTCCAAGGAGCACTCTGGTTGTACTACTTCTAGGACAAATCTGTTGGTTTTGTTGGCAGTCCATGGTATATTCAGTATTCGTCTCCAGCACCATAATTCAAAAGCATAAATTCTTCTCCTATCTCCCTCATTCAGTGTCCAGTTTTCACAATCATGTAATGCAACTGAAAATACCACGGCATGAGTCAGGCACACCTTTGTATTCAATGTGACATCTTTACTTTTTATCACTTTAAAGAGGTCTTTTGCAACAGCTTTTTCCAATGCAATGCATCCTTTGATTTCTTGACGGCTGCTTCCACAGGTATTAATTATAGAACCAAGTAAAGCAAATCTTAGACAATCTCATTCTTTTCTCCATCTACCATGAAGTTGTATAATGACCCAGTTGTAAGGGTTTTTTATTTTGTCCATCTTGAGGTGCAATACACACCGAAGGCTGTGTTCTTTGATCTTCATCAGGAAATGTTTCAAATCCTCTTCACTTTCAGCAACACAGGTTGTTAATGAGTCTTCTTTCAATCATGATGCCATATTCTTCTTCATAATGTCCAAGTTCTCAGATTATTAGCTCAGCACAGAGACTTAAGAGGTACAGTGAAAGGATACAGCCCAGACGCATACCTTTCCTGACTTTAACCAAGCAATGTGTCCTTGTTCTGTTCAAAAGACTTGTCTCCTGGTCCATGTACTGATTTCTCATGAGTTCAATGAAATGTTCTGATATTCCCATTCTTCACAATGTTATCCATAACTTTCTGATTCACACAGTCAAATGCATTTGTACAGTCAAGAAAACAGATATTTTTCTGGTATTCTCTGCTTTCAGCCAATATTCATCTGACATCAGCAATGATGAGCCTGGTTCTACACTCTCTTCTGAATCTGGCTTACTTTTCCAGTAGTTTCCTGTCAATTTATTGCTGCTGTCATTTTTGAATGGTCTTCAGGAAAACTTTACTTGCATGTGATATTAGTGATACTGTTTGATAGTTTCCACATTCAATTGGATCCCCTTTCTTGGGAATAGGCACAAACATGGGTCTCTTCCAATCAGTGGGCCAGGTAGCTGTTTTCCAAATCTCTTGGCATAAACAAGTTAGCACCTCTTGTGTTGCATCTGTTTGTTGAAACATCTCTATTAATTCCTGGAGCCTTATGTTTTGCCAGTTCCTTCAAGGAAACTTCCATTTCTTCCTTCAGTACCATAGTTTCCTGATCATATGCAACCTCTTGAAATGATTGGTCATGTATCAATTCTCTTTGCTATAGTAACTCTGTGTATTCCTTCCATCTATCTTCCTGTGCTGTTTCCTGCATTATTTAATGTTTTCCCTCTAGCATCCTTCACTATTGCCACTTGAGGCTTGAATTTTTTCTCCAATTCTTTAAGCTTGACAAAAACAGCACGTTTCTTTCCTTTTGGTTTTTTATCTCTAGCTCTTTTCACATGTCATTACAATATTTGATTTTGTCTTCTCTAGCTTTCCTTTGAAATTTCTGTTTTAGTTCTTAAACTTGGTTTGGAGCTCATGTCCCCGTCCGAGTGCCACCCCTACATGTCTGACAGCTTGTCTTGCTGTGGGAGCTAGCATGTTGCTATGATGCTGAAAGCTGTGCCACTGTGTTTCAGATACCAGCAGAGCCATCTATGGTGGACAGGTTTCAGCTAAGCTTCCAGACTAAGACAGACTAGGGAGAAGGGCCTAGCAGCCCACTCCCAAAACAATTAGCGATTGAAAACTCTGTGAATAGCAGAGAAACACTATCATTACACTAAGAGTGTTGTTTTTAGGTGCCATCACGTCATGTCTGACTCACAATGACCCTACATATAACAGATGAAATCCTCCCCAATACTGTGTCATGCCTGGCACTAGGTCAGGGCTCCTCTGCTATTCATAGGGTTTACAATGGCTGATTGTTTTGGGATTGTTTCAAGAGTGGGCTGCTATGTCCTTCTCTATTTTTGCAGTGCTGGGGATTGAACCCAGGGACTCAGAGTGCACAGAGAAAGCAATCTACCAACTGAGCTAAACCTCAGCCCACCTGAAGAGTAGTAAGAGCGAAATCCAATGCCAGAAGCAGAAATGTGTGAAGTCTTGAAGATGATTTTGGGAGTGGGTGTGTGGCACAATGGGAGTCTAAGTCTATATTTGACAGAGATATTCTTTAGAATTCTCACTTTAGCTAATAGCTATGCCTTTAAATGCAAGAGAAATGTGAAATCTTATTCATTACAGGATCCACATTGTAAAAAAAATCAATGTTTGCAGGTTGGGTCAGAGAAATGTGTCCAATGATCAAATAAAACCACTTCTATATGCTTTCTAAAACCTAGCACGAATCAATAAAAATAAATCTCTTAAAAATGCAAGGTAAATTATTATTTTCTTTCTACTAAGCAAGTGCCTGAGCAAGTGATATGATATAGTGTGGATATCTTCAGCTACCCTCGAATGAGAAAATGTCTCACCCTATTATCATGGATTTTCTCAGAGAAAACATTTAATAAGGGCAAGATCCTATCATAAGACCAAGAAAAAGATGTATTTGAGAAAACCAGTCATTTTACAAGGGTGGGAGGAAGAGACTGCAGTGGATGACAGAGACTGACTGGCATGTGTCTGGGCCTCCAATTCTGAAGGCTTGCCCCTTCATTCATTTCTTAAGTTTTTTTTGCTTTGTTTTGTTTTTTGTTTTTCCCATTCTACACATTGTAGAAAGCTGGGGGTAATATAAATAATCCTTATCCATTGAGAGGGGCTGGGATTTAGCTCAGTTGGTAGAGCACTGCACTGCAGTCTCTGAGGTCCTGAGTTCAATTCCCAGCACCACAAAAATGGGAGAAGGACCTGGCAATCCACTCCCAAGGCAATCCCGAAACAGTCAGCCATTGAAAACCCTATGTGGGTCGCTATGAGTCGGATACCGACTCAATGGCACCTAACAACAACAACAACTATCCATTGAGATGTAACCAAATTTGCCTGCTAGAAAACAAATGGTTGTTTCCCTGGATATTTTCCGGTATTCCTAGCTGGCCATTGGAATTCTCTTTAGAATCCTTTGTACCATCTTAATGTTCCCATCTTGGGTGGGATTTAGCTCAGTTGGTAGAGTGCCGCTCTGCAGTCTCTGAGGTCCTAAATTCAATTCCCAGCACTGCAAAAATGGGAGAAGGACATGGCAATCCACTCCTAAAGCAATCCCCCAAACAATCAGCCATTGAGAACTCTACGAGGATCTCTATGAGTTGGGCACAATTTGATGGCACTTAGCAACAATGTTCCCATCTTAGTTAAGGAGCTCAATTGTTTACAAATGTTCACTTCATATCTTTCTATATGATTTTACTCCCCCCCCCCCACATATACTTTTGGGTTGAACCCAGAGTCTCACCCATACTTTGCCTGCTCTACCACTGGGCTCCCCTATGCCCTCCCCTACATTTAAGCTTTTATCTTGAGACAGGGTCTTGCCAGTTACTCAGGGGCTCCCTCTACCCTCAAACTTGCCATCCTCCTGCCTTCGCCTCCTGAGTCGCTGGGATTGCAATTACTTTAAAAAAAAAAGTTATCCTGAAATAGGGAATTTTTCAGGTATCTATGGCATATTCTATTAAATGTCACGTTCAACCCTCAGCATGTAAAAGAGCAGATTTCAGTGTAATGTTTTGAATGGAGCCTAAGATATGTTTCTATTCTTTTAGCTTCAGACGAGCTTGACTGAGCCAATGGCGTTGTCCAAGTCCATCTCTCTTCCCCGGAGCGCCTACTGGCACCATATCACTCGGCAGAGCAGCGTTGGAGAGATCTACAGTTTGCAAGGCAAGTCACTTTAACCGCCAGGAGCAGCCCTGACTGCCGCTTGCTTTCTTCCTGGGGACCAGGAGGCCGACAAATTGCTCTCTGTTCCCACAGCTTGCTTTTCCTCCATTTCCATTCACCAGCTGTCGGTGGCCACAGTGGGAGCTCTGAGATTTACCTTGGCCTTTTAAAAGCTATCATTTTATGCACTTGAGGTATAAAAATTATTCCAAAAATTACCAGGAGGGCCACGGAGCCAATTTTGTCCAAGACCTTGCATAAAACTGTGTGAGCACATCATCAGAAGCTAAAAGCCAATGCCGGGGTCTGCTGCATGCTGAGTTTTTACAAAGGACTTCCTTTTTAGCATCTTTATCTTTAGAAGGACTAAGTACCCGTGCAGGAGCTGAGTTCAGACCCAGTGGTGAAAGCTGTGTAAAGCTACCCACAGAGGTTTTAAGATTTAGCCAAACTTTGTCACAGAAAGCCTTTTGGAGAAGGTGAAAGGTAAAAAAAAAAAAAAAAAACAGTGTAAATATTTTGTTTCTATAATGATAAATAACCAATTAACTAGCATGGAAATACCTTGCCTAATGAATCAAAGTAATGAATAGAAGGGATTTGATCAACAGCAGAAGAAACTCCAGCATCAGCAGCTGACTTCCTATTCCTTTTTTTATTTTAAAATGAATAACTGTATCCTTCAAATAAGATATATACCTTAAAGGAAGCAAGAAACTAAGAAAAATAAGGCTGAAACACACCTCAGAACGTTTACTCCTCTATGAGCGCCATAGGCTTGAACATTATATTGTCTGTTAGGTGCTGTCAAGTCGGTGTCTGACTCATAGTGACCCTATGTACAACAAGTGAAACACTATTGTCAGTGCTTCTCTGCTATTCATAGGGTTTTCAATGGCAGACTTTTTCTTTGGTGGGGGAAAGTGTCAGGTCCTTCTCCCAAGCAGGGTCGGACTAACCAAGTCCGACCCTGCTTGGCTTCTGAAATCTGATGGGATCAGATGCCACAGTGCTAGGGCTGCAGGCTGAACATCACAGGTATCAAATAAACATGCAGGAAAGGGACATTTGTTCCCATCACACTTAGTTTTTGCACATAGTAACAACACTAAACGTTTCAAAAGTTCTCTTACAACAAAACTTATATAATGTGTTTTTAAGGCAATATTTGCCTGCCAGGGTTTCAAACCTAGATAAGGGAATTTGATCAGTGAGAAATAATGGTTAAATATCTGCCAGGAAAGGCAGTTGTAATTATTTCAGTCAGTTATGAAAGGCAATTGTATCACATGTATATATGTGTTTCCATATATAAATATGAGTGTGTGTGTGTGTGTATTCAGTGCTTGAGATCAAACCTAGGGCCTTGTGCATGCTAGGCAAGCACTCCACCACTGAGCTACATCCTCAGCCTGGCATTTCATGTTTTAAATGGTCATTAAATGTATGTTTTAATGGCTTCTATAGCCAAATTGGGCTGGGATTTAGCTCAGTTGGTAGAGCGCTGCGCTGCAGTCTCTGAGGTCCCGAGTTCAATTCCCAGCACCGCAAAAATGGGAGAAGGGCCTGGCAATCCACTCCCAAGGCAATCCCGAAACAGTCAGCCATTGAAAACCCTATAAGGGTCGCTATGAGTCAGATACTGACTCCACGGCACCTAACAACAATAACAACATAGCCAAATTGATATGTGTATTTAAGATGTCCTTATTGTCTTTTCATATCATTTAATTTTATGAGAAAATATTTAATGGAATAAGGACAAGAGGGTTGAGAAAATCAAAGGGGACTGACTTGGCAGTTTCCAGAAGCAGAGAGAGATGAGCTTGTCCTGCCGCTGCTGGGAACCACAGTCTGACTCATGATCCCATGCAATGAATCTTGTCCTTTCCTCTCATTACGATCAGAAAACATGCTTGTAAGGTTATTCATATGTGAACAATAAACATATATATGTAAATATTGCTATTCTGGACCCCATGTGTCTGTCAGCTTGCCATGCTGTGGGGGCTTATGGGTTGCTGTAGTGCTATAAACTATGCCACAGGTATTTCAGTACCACAGGGCCACCCATGGTGGGCAGGTTCCTGACTAAGACAGACTATGGAGAAGGACCCGGCAGCCCACTCCCAAACAACTAGCCACTAAAAATCCTACGAATAGCAGAGAAGCTCTGTCAGATATAGTGCTGGGAAATGATCTCCCCAGACTGGAAAGCAGGCTGGGATTTAGCCCGATTGGTAGAGTGCTGTTCCGTACATTCTGGGGCCCTAGGTTCAATCCCCAACAACACAAAAATGAGAGAAGGACCTGGCAGCCCACCTCTGAGACAATCCTCAAAAACAGTTAGCCATCAGAAACCATATGAACAGAAAAAAGCACTGAGATAGTGCCAAGCATGGCACAGCTTCAGGAAGTATTTCGTTCTGTTATACATGTTGTTGTTGTTAGGTGCCATCTAGTCATGTCTGACTCATAGTGACCCTTATAGGATTTTCAATGGCTGATTGTTTCACGATTGCCTCGGGAGTGGGTTGCCAGGTCCTTCTCCCGTTTCTGTGGTGCTGGGAATGGAACTCGGGACCTCAGAGACTGCAGAGCAGCGCTCTACCAACTGAGCCAAATCCCAGCCCTAAAAAAGAACACTATAAGTCAAAGCTGGCCCAACCACACCTTACAACAACAACAACAACAACAAAGCTGGAAGGCACTCAAGAAATGACTAGGGAAGAGTTGCCTCCTCAAAGTAGAGTCACCCTGAATGACGAGAATGGAGTAAAGCCCCTGGGACCTCCTTTTGCTGATGTGGCATGAAAGGAAACATAGCAGCTGCAACATTGCGCTGAAACATAAAAAGATCATGTGCATGGCACAGTGTTAGGTAGTTTTTCTTTCTGCTGTACATAGGGTTGCAATGAATCAGATCTGACTTGACGGCACCTAACAACATTGATAATCTGTAAAAAACTAAAATTGTGGAATATTTCAATGAGAAAATTAAAAATATCAAATTTCTTAGCAAAAACATGGTGAGGTTTTATACAGAGTTGCCAATGAGGTAGAAAGCCGTGTAATAATAACTTTTGTTTTTGTTAGTGGTTTGGTCTGTAATTCTGAAAATAAAAGATGGTTGTTTTCATGGTAGCATAAAGGAAGCTTTTCTGTGAAGGGAGAGCTAACATTTAAACTGATATGCAATTTAAAAAATAATGCCACATCCATCCAAAAAGTATTAGAATGCATTTATATATCCTAAATCATTGCCAGAAATTCCCTGAATGACAATGTTAATTTCCATACTAAAACAGATAGAATAACTGATTGGACTACTCCATGATTTATCTCACAAATACTAATTTCCAGCAAAGTTAGGGCTTAAAATGCTTTATCAGTTCAGTGAACAATTTATTTATATGGTCTGTGTGTCACATTTTCCTGTGTTTGGTTGGCTGTTGTCTTTTTTGTGTAATAGAGAATATGCATTAACTTAGGTAATTCCCATAGGCCAAATATATAGAGAAAATATTCAATGTAAATTACATTTCACTGTACTAAAGATTGACTTTTGGTGCTGTGTTTTTCTTAGACCAGTACATTTTACCCTTTTGTATACCCTTCATTTTATTGTTGTATAAAGAGAGATATTAATATCTAGATATCCAAGTAGGTAGAAAACAGAAAGATAAGTTGATAGAAATTTAGTAGACATGGTAAATAATAACTAGATAAATACATATAGAGATAAACTTGTCAGTGATACTTTGACGATGGCAACTTATTTTATTCTTCTTTCGTTCTGCTGTGGGAGTCAAAATTAGCAGAACAAGAGAAGCCTCACTAGTTTCTTATTGGGACTTTGCTCTGATGGAATCAGGGTAGGCAAGAACTGCAGAAACAAGGGAAAAATACAAATAGAAACCATGACCCTCAGCATCCCTCCTGCACACCCACAGATTTTCTCACACAGTTGTAGGTAAGGTGTGGTCACCTCGAGCCTCCTTTCCTCGCTTGTGCTCACTGAAGTGGCACCACTTGCTTTTCCTGAAGAGGAGAAGTCAGTTGGCTAACAGTCATTGTGGATTTTACAGAGCCAAAATAAAACTCCGGCAGCGTGGGTGTTATATATTCAAGTAAACCTCAGGTAGCACCGAGGAATGCAAACCCACCTTCCCAATCTCCTCAGCTTGTTTTATATTCTAACTCTGAAGTTAAGATCAATGTCAATTAAATTCAGCAGGCTTTCATTCAGAAGGGAGAGGGGGGAAGTCTTACACATGTAAAGTTTAATAGATTGGAATTCATTCATAGGCAGTGTATGTACTAGCATTGAAAGAATTCATGGCATGAAAACAAATCCGCGCTATATTAAGATGTATCTAGAACTTCGATAGCCTGTCACCTTCTGAGTGTTGCACTTAACTGGGTTTTGCGATATCTCCGACATGTGTTGCTAGCTACAGTTTTAAAGACAGACACATTGACAGTGAGAAGTTGAGACTACCTTAATGATTGGAGCATAAGTGTCATGGAACCAGCCCCATCTCTCTCCACACTTCTCCCAGAAGGGAGCTGTGAAAGAGCAAGATATGGCCACCTCCTTATACTCTAAGGGTCTGCAGCAAAAGCAGAAAAGGAATCATTAGCTTCTAACAAGTACCCATTGTTCAAAGTAAGAGGCAGCCATTGTTTACAGTCTCTACCAGCCTAGCTCACTCTAGGTTGAGTTATATCACTTCTTGCCGAAGTGGTAAAGACTCCTTTGCTCTCTCTTTGCCACACAACAGAGATGACTGATTTGAATTTAAAGTTCATTTCCTTTTATATTTCTCCTTTCCTCTGTAGCAATGAAAAATGTTTATGTCACACACATAACAAAAGATGTTATGTCTAGACTTTGTTGTTGTTGGGTGCCATTGTGATGGATGATTCATAGCCACCCTACGTACAGCAGAAGAAAACACTATCCAACACTGTGCCATGCATATGATCTTTTTATATTTGAGCCAGTGTTGCAGCCACTATGTTTCTTCTCATTTTCAGTCATGCCACATGAGCAAAAGGAGGTCCCAGGGGCTTTACTCCTTTCCTATCATTAAGGTCGACTCTGCTTTGAGGGGGCTGGGATTTAGCTCAGTGGGTAGAGCGCTGCGCTGCAGTCTCTGAGTCCCCGAGTTCAATTCCCAGCACCGCAAAAATAGGAGAAGGGCTTGGCAATCCACTCCCAAGGCAATCCCGAAGCACTCAGCCATTGAAAACCCTATGAGGGTCGCTATGAGTCGGATACTGACTCGACAGCACCTAACAACAATAACTACTTTGAGGAAGCAACTCTTCCCCACTTATTTTTTAAATGCCTTCCAGCCTGGGGGGCTCATTTTCCAGCATTATATTTGACAGGGCTTCTCTGCTATTCCTAGGATTTACAATGGTTAATTTTTTCTGGAATGGGCTGCCAGGTCCTTCTCCTTCATCTGTCAGTCTAAAGGCCCAGTTGAAACCTGTCCACCATGGGTGGCCCTGCTGGTATCTGAAATACTGGTGGCATAGCTTTCAGCATCACAGCAACACAAAAGCTCCCACATTATGACAAGATGACAGACATGTACAGGAATCCAGACTTAAGGAAATCTACATTGCTGAAGGAGAGAAAACCTAATTTTGTACTTGACTCAGATGTAAATTTTAAGACTTACTATTGTTGACTCTTCATACAATTGCGATTTTAGTTCTACAGCCTTGAACCCTGTGTTGGAAGCACGACAGGGCGGGACAAAACCGAGGAAGGCAGATCACTGAGTTTTTCTTCCTTTGGGACTCACGTCCAGGCTCTCACTGTGAATCATCACTCAACATAGTTAGGTGACAAATTATACAGCGCAGTCCATAAGGCAGAATTTGTGAAGATGACAAGAGCGTTTGTTGAAAAGGGCAAATCATACCAGTAAAAATTGGCGGCACCAGGTATGCGGCAGGCACTCCATGAATCTTTGCTAAATGCAAAGATAAATTTGCAACACATTGTGCAGGAAGTCAGAAGGTGATGCTGTCAACGTTCCCTCCACCAAGAGGGGACATGAAGAATGGCGTCCAGTCCCACCTGGAGGCGATGTCCTAGCAGCTCACGCTCTTCTGCAGGGTTAGGTCATGGGTGGCTCCTCTGCTTCCTGCTTTAGGGACATTTTCACTGGTCAAAGGCATTTACTATTGCCAGTCTTTACTTTGGGAAGCATAGGGAATCCTGTGAAAACCTGTCAGTCTGTCCCTTTAACCTGACAGCTCACCATCTTCTACACCTGCTGCTTTCCCATGGGGATTTGTTCTCCAATAAACTGCAATGAGGAGAAGGGGAGCTGAAAATGGGAGCTAAACGTAGTCTCCAGTGAGTGGGCTTATGGGACCACATGCTATTCTTAAGCTTTCTGATACATGTAATCTCTTATTTTCCCACCAAATGGAAACAACTTCCCTCTTTGAATCAAGGATAACTGGTATACCTCTTATGTGAAGGCGAGAGCTGTAGGAGCCCTGCTTTCCTGAACACCATCTAACCCCCAAATGCCAGCTCGAGTCGTGTCCCTCCTTCCCCCTCTGTACGTCTGTAATTAAGCTACAGACCGCCAGTGTCAGCACCCAAGCTTACCTAATTACACAGAAGACACTTGGCGCTCAGGGAAAGGGCACCGGAGGCATCGGCTTTGCAGAAGGACAGGAGGAAAACAGGCAATTAGAATGAGAGATAACCTTCAGCAAAGGCTAAATGAGTTCCGCCATAGATTAGCGAGGAAAATAAAAGAATTTATTTATTCTTTACTCAGCCGTGACCTTCTATCCTCCTTCACTGCCTGTTCCATTTCAAGGTTTCATTGCACATAAATTGTTCCCATTGTTTCTACTTAAACATTCATTATAGGCTTTTTACAGATTACAATTGCAAAATCACAAAGATTACATTTGCAGATTACAAAGGTAATAAAAAGCCTACCTCAAATTTTAAAAAACATACAGCAATTTGCAACAGGAGTAAAAAGGGGAGTGTACAGGTCCCAGCTGCCATCTATTCAGTATTTGGGGTGCACGTTTTCAGGTGAATCAGTCACGGGAATCCAAGTAGGCAAATGCATCACAGTTCCCCATGGGCACAAGGCTGCTCACAGCCGTTTGGCAACAGCCCTTGGAAATATGAGTCTTTTCTGGAAGCAATGCTTTCTGTCTATTAAGCCATATTTATGGACATTTACTGCATACCCTCACCTTAAGAGAGGGAAGTCAAAAGCACAAAATGCCTCCCTGGATATCACTTTTTTGAGATAAATGAATCAATTGCTCCCCAAAGCAGACATCATAAAAATGCATAAAATATTCCCAATGTGAAATGTCTCTTATCTCCGGCAGTCATAATTCATCATTTCCTCTTCCCTGTTCCCACAGACATTTGTGCACAACTTCCAACTTAAAAACCTGCTTCTTCCACTGGATTGTGATGTGGGAACCTTTGTTATTGATTTTTTTTATCCTCATGGTTCAGCCAAATTGGGGGCTCAATTGTTGTAAATAAACACCATCCGGGCATGGTGGCACACGCCTATAATCCCAGCAGCTTGGGAGGCAGAGGCAGGAGGATTGCAAGTTCGAGGCCAGACCCTATCTCAAAAAGTTTAAAAAAAAAATGGGCTGGGGGCACAGCTCAGTGGTCCAGCACTTGCAAAGCATGCAGGTGTGAGGCCCTGAGTTCAAACCCCAGTACTGAAAAAAAAAAAAAAAGGCATCATCTAGAAAGAGTGTCTTCAATTTTAGGGCCAAAATACCCTGAATTTGAAGACTAACTTTACTGCTGCTGAGTTGTGTCCCTTTGGGTAATTTGCTTAACCTTTCTAAGCTTCATTTTATTCATCTCTAAAATGAAGATGTCAGTACCTATCATGTTGATTAAATCAAATTATCCACATTAGGTATTCAATAATTATTAATGACGGTCAATATATTAAAGTAAATCCTCTAACAAGTTTCCTTTTCTGGAGGAGGCAGGTATGCTATCCTACACCAATGTATTCTAGTATTTACCTTAAAAGAATATTGCAGAATTTCTACTATGCATGAGAAATTTTGCCTGCTCCTAAAGAGTTTATAAAAGCCTCATTTTAAGAAATGATTTCTAGTTTTTAGAATTCTAGAAAAACTAAATCAGAACCTCACCCCAACCCTAAGATTTTTACTACCAAAAAAAAAAAAATTCAGTCTTAAGTCTTCATTTATTTTCTTTTTCTTCCCAGCAGTGGGTGTAAGACATATCACACCCTAAACAAATAAACCACTTCTAAGCCTGCATCAGACTGGGGTTTAGCTCATTTGGTAGAGTGCTGCTCCACACTCTCTGCAGCCCTGGGTTACAACCCCAACACCGCAAAATTGGGAGAAGGATCTGGCAATCCTCTCCAAAAGCAATCCCCAAACAATCAGCCATTGAAAACCCTATGAAGGTTGCTTAGGGGGACCCAACTCCAGGGCACCTAACAATAACAACAACAACAACAAGCCTGCGTCACACAGTCCACGTAGCCCAAGGGAAACTAGAACCTCTTTGCAGCCCCAAGAGCTGCAAATCTCCCAGAAGGGTTTCATTTGGTGCAAAGGTAGTGGCCCTGTCCCCACCCACTACCCCGCATAACCCCCTGCCCAGCTGCTCTCCCAGTGCTGATTATCTTATCCTGAATGCTGAGAAGCCCTTCAGAGAAGTCTTCTGACTAAGCACTGGCCTCCCCCATGGACTAGCTTTGCTAGATTTATCCTTTCCCATGGCACCTTCTACTGCTGCACCAGAGGTGAACAGAAGGATTTAGATTGCTAAATTCTCTTAACAGAGCACATGGCAAATCCTGAAGAGAACGCACAGTGTGAAAGAAACCAGTCAGATAGTTAATGATTTTCTTTGCCAGCTATACAACAGTAATTGCTAAAAGATAAAAGATTAAGAATTTCCAGATGTTGTATTGGATTAATGTAATCTACCAATGGTTTTATTAAAACAAATTGCTTGACTCTTTAATTCAAACATGAAATTAAAATTCCTATGTGGTCTCTAGGCTTGGGTCTTCTCCAACAAAATTCCCCCTTGGGATTATTTAAATGTAAGAAATAACATATTAAATTCTGTATTAATTGAATTTTATAAAATATGCATATTTGCATTTTATTTGGCAAGGAATAAAAAATAGTGTATAATGTTAGTTCAGGGGAAGGTTTATGTGGGCAGATTAATTAATACAGACAGATGTTAATACAAATAGATGCTGAGCTGTTTTCGTCACGTGTGTGCGTGCTTGTGCATTTATATGTGTGGGCGTGCACACACCAAGCATTTGGCACCTTGCTACCTCACATATATTGCTTCCTTCAAAATTGTGCCTATAATATTAAGTTTAGTAAATGATGAACACAGAAGAACCTAAAAGGAACAGTGTTCAATAATCTTCTTTTGCCCCAATCCTTGTTTCTTGTATTTTTTTTTTTTACTTTATCTCCTCCTGTTCTTTAAGTAGAAGTGCCCTATCACTGGCTATTGGCTTAGTAAATGGACTTCCTACATTTTCTCCTTCATTTTCCTCTGTCTGCCTAACAGAGAGTACAGTGTTCCAGAAACTTAATAACTGAAAGATAAGAAAGGAGAAGAAGTGTCAGGAAATTAGAACAAAAGTTGACACTTGTCAGAGACTAAGCTACAGATTTCACACAGCTGTAGGACTGAACATAGCTTTCAAAGAAGCTCTAGGAGTTGTCTTCCTGTGCTACAAATAGTAGATATTAATTGAAAGTTTGCTGCTTCGAATTTCAAACATCCCAATACCATATTTCAAAACTTAGGAGGATGGTTATATAAGAGGAATTCAGGCTAGAATCAAAGCCATGTACAAAGGTATTAAATAGGTGTGTTTAGTTCAGAAACAATAGTTTGGGAGAATTCCCAGAAATATTTGGTTGTCCTTGCTATATTATATGGGTTTGATATGGAATTGAGAGCCTTTGTTTTAATCATCATAATGCAAGAAAGGAAAGCTCAATATGACATTTCCAGTCTAACAAAGACATATTATGTCCTTAAACTTTAAAACTATCAAGACATGGTATGTTTTCTATTTTTGTTCAATGATAAACGATTTAACAAAACTTTTTCAGATAATAGCTCTCTATGACAATGGAGAAATTGTACTTGTTGTCCATTTGTTCATCAGAATATTCAATTATTCTAAAGGAGCTTGGAAAGTCATCTCCCTGATGTGCATTTGGGGAATAGCTATTGTCTTTAGTCCTATCAAACCCATTTTAGAGGTCTGTGTGTGCCCAAAACTGTTAGCTGAGAAATGTCCTTTGCATGTGTCTATAACTCTAATAAGCACCCTCCTGCTTAATTGAAACTTTTGAGAATAGTTTATCATTCACGAATTTCCTTGTAAAATATTTTTATAATTGCCAAAACTCTTGATAGTAAGATTTAACATTGTTCTTAAATTCACACGAAAGCCCACATTTTTAATAAAAGAAAAGCAGCAGAAAATTATAGCATCATCAGTTTTATTATTGAAAATATCTCTTTTTAGTGTTACAGCTGCTTTAGAGTTGTGTTAAGTTGAAGTATGTAAAAATAGAAATCACAATGTGTAATGAATAAATGGATACATTTCCTAATTTACAGCTCAGACCTCAATGCTGGCTCTATCCTCTTGAAGGCTGTGAGACACTGAGAGTCTCTGAGGCTCTGAGAGAGATATAATTTAAGAGTCACACAATTTTGTTTAACTACACGGAATCTCTCCAGTCAATGTGTAGGTGGGACTTGTAGACCACAAACCTGGTTTCAAACATGGATAGCCATGGTCTGGATAGTAATTGAGTGTAACATGCATGAAAATTGTCTATCCTAATGAAGAGGGTATTTTATTAAGCAATCTCCTGTAATCAAGATATTATGCTACGTCAGTATCACAAATATAATCTCATAAACACATCCCTGAAAAGGTAAATAGTTATGGGTACAGTTTTTATACATCGAGGAAACATGGTATCATTGACCACTTAGCTCAAATTTATTGATTACTATGTCATGATGTTTGATCTTTCCAACAATTCTCTGACATGAATAGAATTTATTACCCCATTTTACATGCAAGGAAACTGAGGAAAATAAATATAAAAACAGCTTCCGTAAGGACAAAGATTAGGATTTTCAACCTAAGCTGTCTTGATTTTCTAGCTTGTTTACCTCTATGTGACCAACCATCTGCAGGACATGCTAATTTACCTGTAATCTCAGATTCCTAGCCAGAATAAGCTTCTGGAGGGGATTAGAAAGAGAGGCAAGGACAGCGAGGTTTGCATTCTACTAGAGACAGTTGAACGGCAAAAATTATCACGATTACAAGATCATGGAGCCTTGACAGACTACCCCAACATCCAGATTTGTGCTGCATGACACCCAAGGCAAGTCTTGGACCTGTCACAATGGACTACCCAATTTGGTCAAAGAGAGTTTGGAGGGGAATTATCCAATTTGAAATGACCTCATCTCTCATCCTTCCCTACCCTTCCGCTGAAGTAACAGGTCTAGAGAGAACTGGCCCATTCATCAACAAAATATAAGCAGAAAAGATTTAGCACTGTATCTGCTTATAGAGAGCAAAAAGTAACAAAGGGGAAAATAAAGAAAAATAAAGATATTTCTATACACATGCAGAAAATAATGAAAATAGGCACTAGGGAAAATAGGTCAAAAGAATTACAGGAAATTCATAAGCTGGGCATGGTTACACACGCCTGTAAATGTAGCACACTGGAGGCTGAGGCAGGAGGATTATAAGTTTGAGGCTAAAAGAAGCCTGTCCATCTTAGCAAGACCTTCTCTCAAAATAAAAATAGAAAAGGAGATAGAGGTGCCGCTCAGTGATAGAACACTTGCCTAGCAGGATCAAGGCCTTGGATTCAAACCTCCAGTACTGAAAGAAAAAGAAATTAATTCATGAACTGACAGACAATGGAAAGGGTATAAAATGTGCTGGAGCGCTGAGCACAGTAAATTGAAAATAACAATAAATCTTCACATTAAATAACAAAGATGTGAATTCAAAAAGAGAAAAAAGTGTGTGTGCATTACAGAAATTGACCGTGCAGGTATTCCTAAAATAGAATGTGTATGTGTATAAAATAGAATAAGATGTGTGTAAAATTCTTTCCTGAAGACTTGGATCTTAGCTCAGGCCCTTGGAGAAGCAGATAAGATGCCAAGATGTGTTGACATTAGTTAGCCAGTCAGTGATCATCAGACATTTGAAGAAAGCATTAAAAAGAGACCAGAGACTATAGCAAATAATGACATAAATAGCCTGGAAGAGACAGGGACAGTGCAGAAGGCAAGATAAAACCATGCAAAAACATGGCAATAATTACCTCACTGGTGAAGCCAGAAGCTTGCGATAGACACTAAATCACTGTAAACTAGATGGCTGACTTTCAAAGTAGCAATATTGATGCAAACACTAAATATTGCTTTAAAAACATCATAACCATTCAGAGGGTGGATGGAGGGTAAGTGTATGCAAGGAAAAAAACCTATTATGGGTGAAAATGAAAAATCAACAAATTCCAGCTTTAAAAATGTTGTTATTTAGCAATATGGATGAAAACATCAGACCAAATATCCTAAAGAATTGTAATCATTAGCCTCTGGGAATTTAGTGTAGTACTATAACTGTTGTTATGTTTGCCTTTGTTTATTTGTAGATTTCAAACAAGCCCACACCCTGCCCTAGTGAGTGGATAGAATAATTTTACGGGCTCACTCTGCTCTATTTTAATCTTTTACCAAAAAAAATCATGCATTGTTTGTAATTTGAGAAGCAATTTTAAAAAAGAAATACAAAAGAATGAATTAGATGCTCACTGTACAAAATAATCTCTAGACTTTTCTTGCATGATATCTACGGTATTTCATATTCTAGTCTCATCTATCTTCCAAGCATTTTCCCCTCAGGGAATCTGGTACCCAGGATTTAGCTGTCTCAGTGGGAATGCACGTTCCCATTACCACCCTCCTTTTATCCCACTGTCTCTACCTGATGCCTGCTCCTCCTCTCTACTTGCAACATGGCTACAGTACTTTGAGATCCAGACAACAGAGAATTAATCTCATATTTCTCCATATCGGCCCCCACCTTTTCACTAGCTTGTCAAAGTGGAAAATATCATCACCTCCCTTTTTTGCCCAGTGGCATAGTGCCTTACAAAGTTTTATGGAACGGATACTGTCTGTACAAAAAAATCAGCATGTTTTGAAAAGTAATTTTGGCAACATTATGCTTGCTATTTATTAAATCCATATAATTATGTCACCTTTTGGTAATAGAAATTGTGTCATGGAGAGAATGTACCCCAGGTTGTCTCTGATCTATTGATAAAAGTAAACATATATGAGTGCTGAAAAGTGAAAGTTACTTGAGCAGTAGCAATAGAATGGGTTCCCCCCAGCCCCATGTGTGTGTAGGTACGTATATTTGCGTGTGTTTCATTTGCCACTATAGCATAGTTGACTTCCTATTTATAGGGATTTTAGTTGATTTTCTTCTTGTTAAATGATACTAGAGAGCATGCTATTCCTAAATGTCCTTTAAATCTGGACACATCCTTTCCTGTCTTGTGAATAAACATTTGACATATTTTTCAGATTCTCATATTTTTGTGAAAATAACTCAATGATAGCATCCTATTTACTGTGTTATTACTGGAAAAAGAAAATATTCTAATCTGAATTATATAAATGATTATATTATTCTATAAATAACAGGACATGAGATTGTGGAACAACTTTCACATTTGAAAAAAATACAAAATATAACCCAAGATTAGGGGGATTCTGTTTTAGCAACACAGAGCAATTTTTGTTGGAGACAATCTCTTTTTATAAACTGAATACTAAACAACATATTCTGCTACATATGAAAGTTTATTATGCATTTGAATCCTTGGTACTAGCAAATTATAAAAGCTGAGAGTTTAAGTGAAAATCATGTGGTCATGTTTTGTACAGTAGGTCTGAAAGTGTTGAGATGGGGAAAGTCCTGTGTTTCTTTATCCCTGTCTTTCAATGGACACCAAGATATAGGCTGTGTACTGTAAGCCATGTGTAGTAGCTGTGGGATTTCTTTCTTTAGCCCATGAGATTTCCATTGATTTTTGTGCTTAACTAGAATACAGATGGCCATTTGTGGAACATATTGCAGTGTCCACTGTATCCTTGCAATACCTGGAAACAACTTCAGCTACCAAAAGATGAAAATAGTTTCCAAATTCTAACTGATCATCTGCTTGTCTGCTTCAGATTTCAAGAGGAGACTGTCAGAATATAGTTTTCCTCAATTTAGTCTGTGCTCTTAAATGAGAGGATTTTTTTCATTAGTGCTATAAAAATAGCATCTTTTACCAAAGGAAGAGTGCAGAGGTTTTAGCTGGTAAGCTTTGCTGTTTGATGTTTTCTCCTGTGATATTTCTTGGATTTCTTGAAGAAAAATATACCCTTGACTATATATGGCATCACTTTCCATCTGTCCACCAATACTTCTATATGCCCAATTATCCATGGCTTGAAATAAATCAACCTTGGTTTTATTATAAATGTTATCATGAATATAATGTCTGTGATCTAAAATAAATGTTAGAGATGCCATAATTTCTTTATCGTGACATCATCTGTTCCTCAACCAAGCATAGGATGGTGCAGAGAGGACAAAATTATAGTGGGTGAATTTTATGAATTGTATTCCATTATTGTAACTGCACCATATTCTCCACATGTGTGTCTCAGCTACACATGAAGAATCTATGTATAAAGGTACATTTAAAATAGTGTCACATAGGATTATGTAATTATCACTTTAATTAAATTTTGCAGATAAAAATGATTGAAATCATTATACCACTTAATGTATGCAAATAGTTTGGAAGGCATATTTCAAAATTTGTGAAGTCAATTATTAAGGAAAAAAAGCTTTTTCATTCAGATGACTACCTTGCCTTAGTATTTACATTTGAAAGAAAATTTTGCTATAAATATATTTTCTAATGAAAGAAAGATTTTTCATTTTTAAACAGGTTTTCTGCCTAGAATTAATAAATTCATTACTCACACTTGTAATATGAAATTAAGCTAGGAAAAATAAGAGATCAGAAAGAATGGCATGAGCCAGGCACGGTGGCACACACCTGTAATCCCAGTGATTCAGGAGGCTGAGGCAGGAGGATTGCAAGTTTGAGGACAGAGGCAGCCTGCACAACTTAACAAGACCCTGTCTCAAGATAAAAACTTTTAAAAAGGAGGCTGAGGGTACAGCTCAGTGGTGGTTCACCCCAGGTTCAATCCTCCAGTACCACCAATAAAAAAAGAAAAGGGAAGAAGGAAGAGACATAAGAGTTCTATTATGGCCCACCATTAATAAAACACCTCAATTACCATAGGATAAAACTGGAAATACTATGGAAAGAATAAAGACAGAGACTACAGAAGGAGTGGATATTTTGTCAGTGGCTAGAGAACTGTTAACAGTTGGAGCTATCTGGAAATTTCATGTGTTCCAAGGTTTTCTAAAGCTTCCTGCATCCTTCTATAAGAAAATATAGTTTGAGTAGGCTGGATTAAAATATGCTACCAAACTTAACGCCACCTCTTCCTTTTCACATTTTTATTGTGGCTAGCAGTAAATTTAATATTCCCCATGCAGCTCACACACTATTGTGCTGACTGCATGTGTGTCCAGAGCAAGTCAGATGTTGAGCATGTCTTGTCTGGCCACATCAGGCAACCCTGGGAACCACAGGACCTCTGCATTTTCTAGAGACATTCTTCAGGAGTGTTTTTAAATCACTCTGGGTTTATGTTTTTAGTTTCTTATAATCAAAAACATCCAAACCAATATTCTCTGGTTTTATATTTCTGCACTTGATTTATCTTTAGATTTATGTGAAAAACTTGAAGGCCTGTAGTAAGTCCTTTAAAATTTAATTATAAATTTTCAATTAATATTACTCATTTCAGAGAGCATAAAATTTTCATGTGATTATGTTTCTAAATTCATATTTAAAATATCAAATGTTCAGAAGGGGTATTAAAATCTATCCTTTTGTTACTGTCATTAACTTTACAACAGCTTATAAGATAAATTTTAATATAAAGCATGACATTAACTATGTATAAATATAA
>VMDO01012266.1:15650-63074 GCA_007922755.1 Pedetes capensis | reverse complement strand
TTTTTTTTTTTTTTTTTTTTTTTTTTTTTTTTTTGTGGTACTGGGAGTGGGCTGCTGGGTCCTTCTCCCTAGTCTGCCTTAGTCTGGAAGCCCAGCTGAAACCTGTCCAGGGCCAGAGAAAGGTCTATGAAGGGGCCAAAGGGCACCAAGGAAAGGCAGGAAAGGAGCCTGCCACAAAGAAAAGGAGCAAAGGGCTCTAAGGAAAGGCAAGAAGAGGGCCTGTCAAGGAAGGGAGGAAAATAGGAGAAATCAAGAACTGTAGTGTACCTCCCATGAGTTAAAGAAAAGCGGTAGCCATGGGAAGCAGTAAAAGTAAAATATTGAAGGAGCAATGGAAAAACCTAAAAGCCCAATTAAAACAGGGTGCACAGAAGGTGAATAAAAAGGAAGCACGAAAGTTTTGGAAAGAGGCACTAGCAATAGCACCGTGGCTAGCCATGGAGGATTTAGAGAAAATGGAGGTATGGGAAGAGGTTAATGAAGCAGCTAGAGCAGCTGTGTGCAGAGGAAATAGTAACGTCTTGCTGGCATTATTTAAAGGGCTCGCGGCACTTAGACGGGGCCATGAAAAACGACAGGAAAGCGCCAATGAGAGACACGTGGCGCAGGCCAACATGGCGCTGGATACAGCGGAGGTACTTCAGGAGCTGAAGGCAGTTATTATTCAATAACTGCTGGTATCTGAAATACCAGTGGCATGGCTTTCAGCATGATGGCAACATGAAAGCCCCCACAGCACAAGCTGACAGACACGTGACGGCAAAATGTTACCATTGTTAGGTGCCATGGAATTGGGTCTGACTCATAGCCACCCTTACAGGGTTTTCAATAGTGGATTGTTTCAGGATTGCTTCCAGAGTGGATTGCCATGTTCTTCTCCCATTTTTGTGGTGCTGGGGATTGAGTCAAGAGCCTCAGAGAGTGCAGAGTGGCACTCTACCAACTGAGCTAATCCCCGGCCCAAAGTGGGGGCTATCCCAATGTAGGGGTTTACACTGGGCATCTGTTTTGTCCCAAATTTAAGGTTGCTTTATTATAGTTGGAGGAATATTTTTGTTCTGTTAAGCCTGATTCTGTCAGTACCATAAAAGTATAAGCAATTATTTTTAATTCTGCAGACTATGTTACTGTAATCAACATAAGTCAATGGATACTTCTTCAGCAATTGAATTTAATATCATGCATGGTATAGAGTTTGGTTAAAAGTACAGTTGATTATTAGTGCAAAATGAGGGACCCACTGTGACAACAGCTGTGGATTTTACACTATGCACCCTGAGTTCTGGGTTCTACAATGGAATTGTTAAGTCTGGGAGGACCAGACCATATCCCACTTCTCTGAACATTCAGAAGAATAACATTCAAGCTATTACATCTCTCTCTCTCTCTCTCTTCTGAATTTCCAGAGCTCTTGGTAATTTCTCGAGGCATTCAGCACACGCTTTCCTGGCCTGGCATTCTCTCTGCACTCATCTACCATCCTGGAGGTGACAGGTGCAGCTGGACATTCTGCACCTCCTCCTCAGTCCTCAGTGTCTGTCCCTCTGTCTTCCTCTGCCTTTTCCTGCATCTTCTGAATGACTTGAGTGCCCTTGGTGTTCCTGGGATGCCAGGGCAAGTTCCTCATCTTGGCACTTACCACATTATGTCTGTATCCCTTAAAGATCATGAGCCCATCGTGGCCAGGTGGTTTGTCCCATTCATATTGGTGTACCTGGGCCTGGTCTTTCACACAGAGCAGACAGCATGTAAATGATGAGGGAATGAATGAATGGTCTTTGAATATCTGTACATACCATAAAATTCAACCATTTAAGCCAGACCTGGTGACATACCTCTGTAATCCTAGCACTTAGGAGACTGAGGCAGGAGGACCATGAACTCAGGGCCAGCCTAGCCTACATAGTGAGACCTTGTCTCAAAAAATATATAAATAACTAAATAGATTCAGCCATTAGCATACAGTTCAGTGGGCTTAGTAATATTCACAGAGTTGTGCAATCATCACAATCTATTTTCAGACACATTCATTAATCTAAAAAAGAAAACGCTGTACACATTAGCAATTATTACTCATTTTTGCCTCCACCCTCAGACCCTACTTTCTATATCTACAGATCTGCCTGTTCTGGAGATATTTTATATATGGAATCATACAATATATGCCCTTCATGACTAGCTACTTTCACTCAGCATAATTCTTTCAAGGTTCACCCATGTTAAAAAGAGTTGCTATAAGAACATTTCTGGGTGTCAATATCTTGTCCCCTCCTTCCTTAGTACTTTACTTTTTATTGCTGAATAATATTCCATTGTATGGATATACCACATTATGTTTATCCATTTACCAGTTGGTAGACATTTGGGTTATTTTCACCTTTGACTACTACAAATAATTCTATTAACATTCATGTACACATTTATATGGGAACATATGTTTTTATTTCCCTTAGGATTGGAACTGTTGTGTTATACAATAACTTTATGCTTATCATTTTGAGGACCTGCCAAGTCATTTTCCAAAGCTGTAACATTTTACATTTTCACTAGCAATATATGAAGGCTCCAATTTGTCTACGTCCTTATCAACATTTTTTATTATCTGTCTCCTTGGCTTGAGTCATCCCAATAGTGCTAGGTGGTATGTCATCATGGTTTTGCTTTGGATTTCCCCCAATGAGTATGATACTGAGAATCTTCATGTGTTTATTGGTCCTTTGTTTCTATACACTGATCAAATTATAAACTGTCAGATCTTCAAAGAAAAGAGGTCACAAATGAACACACAAAAAAGCCATGTTCTCTGATGTCCCCAAGTTTTGTGTGTGAGGCTGGATTCCTTTTGGTTGGGATAGCAGAGCTCTGCACTGCTTGATATTACACCTTACCTTTCCTTCTTTGTTGGGTTGTTTTCCTCTCTGAAAATGTTTTTCTCTGGGTGCAGACTTTATACTTGAGCAAATGATTTTTATAACTTGCATCTGCTTAAAGTTTTAGACACCTGATGGCCAAAGTCAGGTATGACAGAATTTGAAGCACCTTTCTTGGCCACCTGAGTACCAGTGAGGGTAGGTTTAAAATCAAGAGAATAAATTTAAATCTATACACCTAGCATTTTAACTGTGACCAAGAACATAACAACAAGGTGAATAGCACTATAGAAAAAAGTTTGGACTTAAATCATAATCGGGTTGCATGGGTATAGATAAATATTCCCACAAAAAGACATGCAAGTAGAAAGGAGGCCATTGGTGGGTGGGTGGGAGATGGGGGAGGAGGGGCACAAGAGGGTAAGGGGGAAGTTATGTGTGCAATGTACAATGAAAGGTGTATATGGAAATGTCACAATGAAATATATGTCAGAATGAAACACATTAAGTTGTACATTAAAAATTCCCAATTTAAAAAAAAAAAAGGTGAGAAACTATTTAAAGTTACTGGGTGTGGCTGGGGGTATAGCTCAGTTGATAGAGTGCTTGCTTAGCATGCATGAAGTCCTGAGTTTTATCTCCAGCACCGTAATAAGAAAGAAAGAAAGAAAGAAAGAAAGAAAGAAAGAAAGAAAGAAAGAAAGAAAAGAAAAGAAAAGAAAAGAAAAGAGAAAAAGAGATAAAAAGGAAAAAAAGAAAGGAAGTTAGTTACTGGGTGCAAGCCAGGTGGCCTGGTGCCTTGGAGGTGGAGGCAGGATCTCTCATATTTGAGGCCAGAGGCAGCCTGTGCAACTTAGTGAACCCTGTCTCAAAAAGTAATTAATTTAATTTAATTAGGAAAAAGGGCTGGGGTGTGGTTCAGTGGTAGAACCGAGCACTTGCCTAGCATGTGAGAGGCCCTAGGTTCAACCCTCTAGGACTGTAAAGTTACTGGGTGCAATGGGGTGCTGGGGACAGTCATGGTGTATTATGAGAATTGAGGTTTGGTGAGAATTGAGGTCTGTGCTAATATGGCTAAGCCCTCCCAGGGACATACCACGTGTGTCTGGAGATAAAGTTGAATAGAGAAGCCATTCTTAGTGTCAGTTCTCAGAGAAGACTCAGGCTCTGGGACAAGAATCAAAAATGGAAAGGGCTTGCCTGATGGTTGGCTGCTATACAGTCAAGATAACTAGGTTATCTAGGCAGCAACACAAGTCTAACACCTGTCTCTTGTCTTCTGTTCCCAGCATCACGGGCCCTTACCAACTCTCAGAGCATTGCACCGCACAAGTGCCTGGGACCATATCACTCAAGAAGATATAGTGGGTGTGGAGGACCAGGTTGCGTGAGTACTGCTTTAGATGTACTAAGTTTAAGGTTATGCTGCAATAAAAAACACCACTAAATAGCTCCAGGGCTTACTAGGATGTAATTTTATTTCTTGCCCCTCATTTGCATGTGTGGCTCAGCATTCCAGGCATTTTATCTTGGCTGTCTCTGTCTCCAATGTATTTCTAGGTTTTCTATGCAACAAGAGAGTTAGAAGCTCTCAGACTAGTTAAGTGCTTCACGTTGGAGGCAGCATATGTCATCTCACCTGCTCACAGCTCACCAGTGCTGGTCTCATGGCCTTTCCAGAAATGTGACCGTCCTGTGTGCGTGGAAGAGAGAAGCAGATACGGGTAAGCTCTAATATGGCTGCCAAAGCTGGAGAAGGGGCTTCTTTGGGAGCCTTGTCCCTCCAGGGAAGCCCCAGAGGACTTTGGGCCTGAGTGTATGTCCTTGTGGAGGGGACACAGGGAGTATTTGGAATGTGGAGGTGGCACTGCAACAAAGAGGAGAAGCCTGTGGCAGATGACCAATTAACCTGCATCAGCTGGTTCATGCAGATTCGCAGCATGTTCTGCTTCATTATCTATATTCCCCAAACGTTAATGAGGTCTTTGTCTTTGCTGAGATTCGGGACAACTCAGCAAATGTGTCTCACCCTTGCCTGAGGCTGACTCTGGAGAAGGTGGCATTAGGGATGAGAGGGTCACATGTTCCAGACAAAGTTGGCCAGTATTGGAGATTCTAGTTTTAACTTTGATTTTAATTGGTGACCTTGTGGCCTTTCCTTACATGACCAGCATATAGGTTCTCCTACTAAAATAACTGCTCTAAAAAAGCTTTAATAGCCGGGTGTGGTGGCACATGCCTGTAATCCCAGTACTCAGGAGGCTGAGGCAGGAGGAGCAAGGTGAGTTTGAGGCCAGCCTGAGTTAGGTGGTGAGTTCCAGCACAGTCTTGGCTACAGAGTGAGGCTCTGTCTCAGTAAGTGAGTAAGTAAATAAGTAAGTAAAAAAGCTTTTACATCGCTGTGCTCTGTATAGCATGTAGCAGAGTGTCTCACTATAAGAAGCAATAGTTGGGCATGGCGGCACAGGTCTGTAATGACAGCACTTGGGAAACTGAGGCAGAAGAGTAACGAGTCCATGGCCAGGCTTGGGCTACATAGTGAGACCTAATCTCAAAAAAACAAAAACAAAAACAAAACAAAACAAGACACACTAAATGTTTATGCAATAAATTAAAGAATGAACAAGAGGAATGAGAACTATCAACTCACTGTTGCCTTGCCAAAGTCCAGCTCCTCCTAAGAGGCTCCTGGGTGTCTTATCCTCCACTCCAGGTGGGTGATGATGACCAGGAGGTTTGGGGGCTGATATGGTTACTGTATCACTCAGAACAGGCCGAGAGTGCTGGGGTCACATTTGTCTAAACTACTCCTGTCTTCAGACTGTCAGATTTGCCATTCATCCCAATGGCTAACTGTCCCCCAAGTCCTGTTCCGCACTGATACTTATCTTGAACCACTTCTTAATCAGGCAGCAACACAAGTCTAACGCCTGTGTCTTCTCTTCTGTTCCCAGCATCACGGGCCCTTACCAACTCTCAGAGCATTGCACCGCACAAGTGCCTGGGACCATATCACTCAAGAAGATATAGTGGGTGTGGAGGACCAGGTTGCGTGAGTACTGCTTTAGATGTACTAAGTTTAAGGAATAATTAGGGGAGGGGGACAAAAGGCAGTTGGGGATGCAGAACCAGAGACTGGGGGAGTGAGGAGTGCAAATGCCCACTGGGAAAGAATTGGCTTCAGGTGATGTTTGAAGCCAATGAAATCAAGAGAAGAGTGTGAAGAGAATGCTGTGGGTGAAAGCACTTCATCCAGTATTGGGTGTGGTTTTTACAGGTGCCATTTAAAAATGGATCCAAGAAAGAACTTAGGGAGTGAGGAAAGGAAAAGGGGCCAGAAGCATCAGGAGAAGCAAGTGCCAAGAGGTGGAGGAGAGCCTAGGGAAGCATTGGGAGGGCAGGGCTGGGGGCAAAGTGCTAAATGCCCAGAGCAGGAGGAGCTAATGAAGATACAGCAAGAACTTTGCAGTCAGTGAGGAGCCAAGGATGACCAGAGAGGCAGAGAGGTTTCAGCCTGTAACCAGCTCAGCCCTACCTCTTCCCTGCTTAGCAACAGCTCCCCATTCCAGTAGCCTACACTACCCTCACCACTGGGCTCCACTTGGTTCACAGGAATCCTTCATCCCATCAGCAATACACGTTAACCTTGTCCAAGTGTGGTCCAGGGACCTCTAAGGGACCCATGACTCCTTCGCTGAGCCCATGAGGTCAAAGCCATTTTTCATAGCACTGTTGTGGTTTCGATGTGTCTCCCAAGTTCAGGTGTTGGTAATTTAATCCCCAATGCAACAGGACTGAGAGGTGGGACTTTTAAGATTAGGTGATTAGGTCATGATTAACATTGTTGAGGGAGTGAGTTCATTCTCATGACAGTGGGTTTGTGATAACAGTTAAGTGCAGCCTTCTCTTGCTCTCTTGTACTCTTTTTCTATTCTACCATGGGATGATACAGAACCAGATCTCTTAAGATATGGGCCCCTTGATCATGGACTTTCCAGTCTCCAGAACTGTAAGAAATACATCTCTATTCTTTATAGATTACCCAGTCACAGGCATTCTGTTATAGCACAACAAAATAGACTAAGACAATTACTAAGACATTATTTGCTTTTCTTACTCTCATTCTCTCACAGTCGACTTTTCCAGAAACTAAACAAGTGTGTGAAAGCACAAAAGATTGAATGCATAAGCTGATGTGAGAGTTTAGCTGTACTCCATTAAGGCAGACATTGGCAAAATATTTAAAATGATGCCATGAATTTTTTTTTGTCTTGGAAAATATATTTTCATAATGCTATTTATATAATATATAATGCGTACTTATTCTTATTTTTAAATGAATTATACTAATATTATTTAAGCACGTCTTAGTTCCGTTTTGGTCTGGGATTTAGCTCAGTTGGTAGAGCGCTGCGCTACAGTCTCTGAGGTCCCAAGTTCGATTCCCAGCACCACAAAAATGGGAGAAGGATGTGGCAACCCACTCCCAAGGCAATCCCGAAAAAATCTGCCATTGAAAACCCTATGAGGGTCGCTATGAGTTGGACACGACTCGACGGCACCCAACAACAACAACAGTTCTGTTTTGGGTTTTTTCTTCTGAAACAGGGTCTTGCTATGCAGCCCTGGCTGGCCTCTGGGGGATCCTCTGGCCTCAGCCTCCTGAGTGCTGGGATTAAACATGTGCCCCCCATGCCTGACTCAGTTTTCATTTCTAGCATGGTGAGCTGTACCTCACACATGTAAAAGCCCTTTGGGGTTTGCAATAATTTCAGAAGTGGAATGTGGTGCTGAGGCCCTGGAGTTCCCTCCCTCCGTCAAGCTCTAACTCCCAGCCTTCACCCACTCAGAGGCCACTCGCCTCTTCCCTCACCTGCTTTCCCAACCCAGTTCTGCTGTGCTCTGACACCCAGGCCTCACCAGTACCCTAGTTGCCCACTGCTGCATGGACCTTCTACAGCCCCTCCCTGCCAACCCTGAAGCCCATTGTCTTTGCAGCTTCCGGGAGCCTCAGGTGTGCTGGGGAGCCTGGTGCCTGCTGCTGGCTCCTGTGCTCATGCTGCCCCCTTAGCCAGGCCTTGCGGCTTCAGTCATCCCTAGCAGACCACCTCCCACTGCCCCCACTGCCTCTTCAAGGGCTTATTCTAGATATTTTCCACTCTTCTCTCTGTTTAGGGGTCTCTGGTGCACCAAACTGTGTTTACCACACAGTTTATGACACGTTGATGTCATTTGTCCATGCAAATCTGCTTTTCTGTTTATTTTTCCTTTTATCCACCATGCCTCATCTCATTCTTTCCTCCCACAAACATTAACTCTGGTATATTTATGTTGTCTCCCTTTGTTCTATCTTCCATAAATATATTTATGTTTTGTGTACCTAAGAAAAATACTTAGTGATGTTCTATGTACAGGCTGCTAAATTGATATTAATGGTATTGGCTCTAATATTACTCTCCCAACAGCGTTTCTGAGCTCTGTCCTTGCTGCTATATGTCAGTCTGGCTGACTGTTTGACCACTGCAGAGGATCCCCCTGCAGGCCAAGACCACTTGCCTACCAGACCCCTGGGGACGGACGGAGGCACTTCCACTCAGTCTAGCTCTTTGATGCTCATTTTCCCTTCAGAATTTCCAGAATTCCTATGAAGATTAGTATTTCAAAGTCTCACCAACTACTTTGATTCCAGTTCTTTGCCATCACAAATGGTGCTGCGAAGAATGATCCCATTGTGAACACACCTCCATCCCTACCGTTCCTACCCAAGCATTCAAGGCCCACTGTGCCTCCATAATAGGGGCTATTGGTATTACTACTACTACAGAGAAGGCCACAGAGGCCAGGATCTAGGTCTAGGAGACGCACACCCCACCTCTGCTACCACGGGCAAACCATGTAACCTCCAGGTGCCTCACTTCTTGGGGGGCAGTGGGGATGGTCCACCCCCTTCCCTAGAGCACGCTATGGGTGAACCACAGGGCAGGAGAAAGTACTTTGTGAATTAGGAGATGCTCCCTGATTTGCAGTTCCACTGTTAGTGGGGTGGAGAAGAAAGGCAGAAGAATCTGAGCCCCCAGGAAGAGTCCAGGAAGGAGAGAAGGGGCAGGCGCCCAGAGGGCCGGGAAGCTTTGAGATGGCCTCATGTGCTGACCTGGGCACCAAGACCCGTGAGGGTCACAGAAACAGCCTGTGCTCCATATTAAAAATGCTCCAGTCAATAAGCCAGGTACCCTGGGTCAGGAGGCCCAGCTGTGGGCCCAGCTCTACGTGATTACTGGCCATGCGGTCACAGGCGACAGCTCCACCGCCTACAGAACACTAGAGTCCCATGGGAGTATGAGTAAGTACGGATGACAGCCCCACCTCTGTCCAACGGTACCTGTCTCTTTAGGGGTGGCACTTGGGCCTTGCTACAGGCAGCATCGATGTTCTTTTTAGACTTTTTTTCTGTCAGTTCAACCCATTGACCACTAGATGGCGCCCTCTTTCTGGGAAATCTCCAATGCTCACCAAATCAGCCGCAATCCATTTTCTGTATCAAGCAACCTGAAAGAATGGATTTGAATTCTGTAGCATCTCATTAAACCAGAATCCTGTGCCCTCCATGTGTAGTAATTTATTGTGTATTTTTTACCTTCTAGAAACCACCGAGTTGGAAGGGTAATAATGTAAAGCAGGCACTGATTGCTGATTTATGATCATAATCATTATTAAAAAAAAAATTTAATCCTTTACCACTTGCAAAATGCTTTTCATCAACTATCCTCAGAATAATTCTGTGAAATGGGCATTATTATTGCCACTTATAAGTTGAGGAAGCTGAGGTCCAGCCACTATCTTGTTCAAGGTTGCAAAGTAATAATTGGCAGAACTGAATTTTCTGATTCCAGACCCTGAGCCATTTCTATTGCATCACAGAGATCACAGTCAAGTGCTTAGACCTGGAAAGTACAACCTTGAGAGGTTACACCTCTTAAGAGAACCTCTGGAAGACTTCCTAAGCAAACAAGACAGACAGATGTCATCCTGGAGCTTCATGCATAAGACCAAAGGTCAGTAGACACACTCATCTGACTGGACGATATGACCAGCTCAGATAACAGCTGTGAGGTTTCTAGAGAGATGCTGGGCAGAGTTAGCAGACCCCTAACAAGAAGACAGATTTTATGATTTTCTGTTTCAGGAAAATGAACTGCTGTATGCTAATGGAAAAAACTAACTTTAACTCTGTCTTAATAAAAAGTTGCAAACTTATTTCCAAAGAAAATCCTGTTTTCAGGCCAAGCATGGTGGCACACTCCTGTAATCCTAGACTCCAGGAGGATCATGAGTTTGAGGCCAGCGTAGGCTATAGATTGACAGGCTTGAGATCCTGTCAAGAAAGACAGAGAGAGAGAGAGAGAGAGAGAGAGAGAACAAAAAGCTGTTTGCAGGATAAAGGAAGTGAAATGGAAAGAAATAAATTAGTGTTTTGGTTATTTTACTGACTCTGATGTGTATCTTGGCAATTCAGTATTCTGTTTTAGCCATTTTATGTGCCTCAGCTTCCTTGTCTGTAAAATAATGAGTACCCATCTTGAGGAAAGCGTTGCCTTACAAATAAAGTTTGAAATCCCACTGAAAATGAATACCTGTGACTAAAACAATACAATATAGTCTTTTGGCCTCAGAAATAGGTTGAAATTGTTTGAGTCCATCATGTTATTTGTCTCATGACTACTGTTATCAGCAAATAGGCTCCTTCACTATCTAAAGAAATATAAAAGTAATGCAATGATCAGATTTTTCTTTATCTTTTTTTGAGAAAAATTCTCCTTTTTTTCCGCTGGACTCCTGTTAAGTCTGGAACTGGTGATCATTTTGGAGTGTGCTCTGGGTACATGGTATGTTCCTTTGGCTTCCTTGGTCTGTGTTTCTAGGCAGGGCAGGAGTCTCCTTCCATAAGTGGTATTTACCTTGAACCTCTGTCTCTTAGCATGCAAGTAAAGTATTCCTAATAAGTGCATGTGCTGTAAGAGATTAATGCAACTCCAGGAAGAAACCCTGAAATGCTGAGAACGTAATGGGCACAACTCAGAAGAAAGATGCATGTATTGAAATCAGGCTCTTCAACCTGGGGTTCATTTTTCATATTTCATTTAGGTATTATGGGTTGAGCATCTCTAATTTGAAAATCCAAACTCTGAAGTGCTTCAAAATCTTCAAGTTTTTGAGCACCAGCATGGTACCGCACATGGAAAATTTCATGCCTGACTTCACATGATGGGTCACAGTCAAAATTCAGGCACACCAGAAATACTGCATAAAATTACCTTCGGGCTGAATGAGGTTCATATGAAACATAAATGAGTTTTGTGTTTAACTGGGGACTCATCCCCAAGATATCTCATTATGAACATGCAACTACTACAAAATCTGGAAAAATAAAATAAAATTTAAAACACCTCTGGTCCAAACCATTTCACATAAAGGAAACTCAACTTGTATTTTCCTTTTAGTAGAGCTACTGTGTCCAACTCAACCGCCCCTAACAACAACAACTGTACCCCCAACGACAGTCAGCTCATCGTGCTGAGGCTTGCATGTGCTGTGATGCTGAAAGCTATGCCACCAGTATTTCAGATACCAGCAGGGCCTCCCATGGTGGACAGGTTTCAGCTGACCTTCCAGACTAAGACAGATTGGCAGAAGGACTCAGCAGACCACTCCCAAAACAATTAGCCATTGAAAACCCTATGAATAGCAGAGAAGCACTGTCAAATACAGTGCCAGAAAATGAGCCCCCTGGGCTAGAAGACGTTCAAGAAATGACTGGGGAAGGTTGCCTCCTCAAAATAGAGTCAACCATAATGACGGGAATGGAGTAAAGCCCATAGGTCCTCTACTTGCTGATATGGCACCACCCAAAGAAGAAGAAACACAGTGGCTGCAACAATGGCTCAAATATAAAAAGATCATGTACATGGCACAGTGCAGGGTAGTTTTTCATTCTATTGTCCTTAGGGTTACTATTGGTGGATGTGACTCAACAGAACCTAACAACAGAGCTACTGTATAGTATCCTGGTAACAGCTAATCAGGATTTTTATCTTTTTCTTGCATGTTGTTTTTTGTTTGTTTTGCAGTATTGGAGGTGGAAGTTAGGGCAAATGGTTTACTACTGAGCTGCACTCCTAGCTGCCCTTTTATTTGTTATTTTAAGACAGGGTCTCAATAAATTGCACAAGCTACCTCAGGCCTTTCAACTTGTGATCTTCCCATCTCAGCCTTCTGATTCACTGGGATTACAGGCATGCACCAAGGCACCTGGCTTTGCACGCTGTGCTTTGAAACAGACTTTGTGGAGAGGCAACTAAGATGAGGATGTACCATTTCCAGCCACCATGGAACTCTGTCCTCTTCCTTCCTGATAGTCAGGCTGAGTCTAGACAAAGCCTTCCAAATCCTTCTCTGAATATACCCTACTCCCGGCTCACAGCCTTTTCTATTGCAGTCTCCCCCAGCCCAGGGAGTTGGGGAAGGGGCCAATGGTATGGATGAAGCCTACATTATAACTTCACACTACAGGCACAATATGTGAAAAGCTGTTTAAGTTCCTTAGCACCGAAATTACAGGGCAGCTACAACTGAGAATTGCATTGGCTTCTGTTTGTTGGACTTGGGCACTGATATTACATTAGTGTTTCTATGAAAAGTGAAATTTATTCCAAATACCTGGCCTCAAATGAACCTTTACAACAGAATTTGCTTGGGACACTGCTCTACATGCACCCATACACTCAGGGACAATTGCTTTTTCTATCAGTCATGCAGTCCATCTGTCTATCCATTCATACTGTCTCTTTATTAAGAAACAGAAGAGTTACCAAAGAAATGTGGAAAGTAAAAAGCTAGGATTTAGGGTGGCTCAGTGACAGAGCATCTGCCTACCATGCTGGAAGCTCTGAGTTTGATTTCTAGCATTGCAACAAAGAAAAAACAGCTAAGATTTAAAGAATAAAGTTAAGCATTTCATGTTTATTGATTTCAAAGCAGTCATTCTGTTGCAAATACATCTTTACTGATTTAAAAAAATGATTCAATCTTAAACATGATCTCTTTTTCTTTTTTCAGTACTTGGGGGTTGCACCCAGGGCTTCACACATACTTTGCAAGTGTTCTACTGCTGAGCACACCCTCAGCCCATTTTTTCCTTTTTATTTTGAGACAGGGTCTTGCTAAGCTATGCAGGCTGCCCCAGGTCTCTAACTCACGATTCTCCTGCCTCTGCCTCCCAAGTTGCTGGGATTACAAATGTGTGCCACCCTGCCCAGCCATGACTCTTTTTTACATTGAGAGTAGGAAGCAGGTGGCATAAAACAGCAGTCCTTAATATTTTTGGTACCAGGGACCATAAATTTTTTAAAAACACTCGTTTAACCTTCTCAACCAGAATTCCATTTTGTGACAATAGTTAGCAAAGTCAGATACTTAAATGACTCAAATAAGTTCAATGAAGAAGTCAGACTTTATTTTAAGATTTGTCAAGTGTTCTTTCCTATGCACTATTAGGTCCAGCTCTGTGTAGAGTCAGCAGTAAGGGTAGGGAGTGGCATTTTGCAGTGACAGCCAGTATATGATGAACAGTGGGAAGGAGGCTGCTGGTGAGCAGGTATGCGCTCTGCTGCTAACATGCCTGAGGCTCCGCCTCCTTGACACACTCACTGGTCCCCTTCCTGTACTTGACCTCCCACTGGCTGTCAGAATTGGGGATCTGCCTGCAGATCGGCCTACTGGTTAGAATTTGATGCTTGCTCCTTACTTGATAGTGTCATAAAATCCTCCATTTTTCCAGGCAACTCTGTGTCCTTAAGAGATCAAGTGTTGCCTGCCAAGCTTCAGCTGAGGGTTAAGAAACATTCTCTCCCTAGCATGAGGAAACCTCAAGGCCTGGGGGACTTTTTACAATTCATAGCCAAAAAGCAACAAAATCACCCATATAAACCCATATTCTAAAATGTTATCCTCTTCAGCTTATAATAAGATCAGAACGTTTTCTTTGTTTTGAATTGAAATGTAGGGTTCCCCCACTCTTATAAAACGTATGTTTCTAAGGTCCAACCACCATGCTGCCAAAGCTTGGAGGTGTCCAGATCCTTGCATCGCCTGTGCGTTTGTGTGTTCAAGGTTCAGTCAGGTGGTTCACTGTGAAGATAAAATGTCCAGTTTTACAGCAGTTTTCAGGAGTGATAGTTTTCATTTTGTGGTGCAGAAATAAGACCAAATAAATAGGCAAAAAGTAGACCCATAAAAATGATAAGTCTTTAACTTACTAATCCACTACATTCTTTGACAGCAATTTTAGATTAAAATGTCCAGAGGACAAAGTGCATAATTAATGATGAGAAAATGATTCCTTCAAGTCTCACAATACAGACTTCTCCCTGCATTAACCATTTGTCTAGTTTTATTCATGCGTAAGTGACAATTACTTCTTGCTTCTGTCTCCTTCGTTCCAGTACTGTTCAGTCTGCATTTCTGTGAGTCGGGAAATCGTGCGCTGAAACGCAAAGATTTCTTCTTCTCCGGTAAAAATGGAGAGTCCCTCTGAGTCCTAGTTACAAAGGCAAGCAAACAAACAAACAAAAACCCAGCACCAATTAAAACCACTCCAAATGAAAGTTTATACAACTACATGCAGGTTTTAAAAAACTTTACTTTTACCTAGAGTATATATTTTTCTATACACTTTTTTCATATATTATCTCTTAAATCAGACTAAGGAATCAATAATCTAAACCAATAGGCAATAAGCAGAACAAATTACCAGGATGAAAATTTAAAAGAAAAACATTAGAATAATAATTAAAGCCGAAACAACATCAGAAAATCCAAATATAAAAAGTTCTGGACAACATGAGAATTCTTTGTAAAATCTAAAGAAACATTCTAGAATTCTTTCTCTAAACAGTAAGTAAGGCAAAAACAGTAGTTCTTCTAAGTTAGGAAGAGGCTGACATACACCTCTGAAGCTTCATAGACAGGGTTCCCCCGCCTGAGAGGAAGCCCTGAGGACAGACCTCTGAAGAGCCTTTTCCAAACAACCTGACTGAAAGGTCCCAGTAAATCCTCGGTCCTAGAGAAATGCCTGGGACCTGACCTTATGAAGGTCAGAGCTGCTTTTGGTACTCAGTGGCTAGGATACTTTGTTCTCCTACCAAATGTTACATTGGGGACCCCTGTCCCTGTGAGGCTAGTAAATACCCTGGGACTGGTGATACCAACATGGGCTCTTGGCCACTAAGAGGGCTTTGAATTTTCCTTTCTTTTCCTGAGGGTTTGCTCTTATTCTCTTTCAGAGAAAAATTCAGCCCATCTTCCCCACCAATCCTTTGTGATCACTCATTACCCTGAGGTCACATTCTCTGATTTATTCATATATTTGGCCCCAAGTGCTTAGTTTACTTTGCCTTTGTTCAAAGCCTGATCCTTGGGGAAAATTTAAGCTCCTCTGGGTTGGGATTTAGCTCAGCTGGTAGAGCGCCACTCTGCAGTCTCTGAGGTCCCAGGTTCAATCCCCAACCCTGCAAAAATGGGAGAAGGATGTGGCAATCCACTCCTGAGGCAATCCCAAAACAGCCATTGAAAACCCTATGAGGGTCACTAAGAGTCGGACACAACTCGATGGCATCTAACAACAACAATGATTTAGAAAGATTTTAGAAATTGATTTGATGTAGTCCTTTAAATACATTCTTTCAAGTTGTCAAAGACATTGTTTGGATATAAGTATTGTTGTCAGAAAACCAACATTTCAAATGGTTCCAGCACAGTGTTTATAAGCAGTTATTTATTTTTGTGCTGCTATAGGCTGAATGTTTGTGTCCTTCCAAAATTCATATGATGAAAACCTAAACCCCAAGTTACAAGAGGGAGGGCCTTTGGGATCTGATTGTGTCTCATAGTGGAGCCCTCAAGAATGGGATTAGTTGGCGAATGCCTGTAATCCCAGTGGCTTGGGAGGCAGAGGCAGGAGGATCGCAAGTTTGAGACCAGAGGCAGTCTGTGTAATTTAGCAAGACCCTGTCTCAAAAACTAAAAGAGAAAATGGGCTGAGGGTGCAGCTCAGTGGTCCAGCACTTGCAGAGCATGCAGGTGAGAGGCCCTGGGTTCAACCCCCAGTACTACAAAAAAAGAAAAAAAAAGAAAAAAAAAGAATGGAATTAGTGTTCTTATGAAAGAGGACCCAGAGAGATTGCTTAGGAGGTGACTGAGTTATAAGGGCTCCTCCACTATGTGAGGTTCGTATCAAAAGACAGTGGTCTATGAATCAGGAAGTGGGACCTCACCACGAACCCAATCTGCTGCCTTGATCTTGAACTTCCCAGACTCCTGAACTGTGAGACATTTATTTTTATTGTATATAAGCTACTCACTTTATGGTATTTTGTGAGAGCAGCCTGAACAAACTAAGACATTATGTAGGTTTCAGTACCAAAATCATATTTTCAAAGTTCACTTTTACTCCTGAGAATGCATAATTTCTATTCATGTCAATAAGGAACTGCCTCTTCTTCCTTTCAAATGAACTTTTGCCTCTGGGGGCTACAAAAATGGGTCCTCATTTTTGAAATCAGTGTAGACAGATTTAAATATTGACTAAAATTTCAATTGTGAACAATTCAGAAATATACCCTGTAACATTCTTACAGAAGAAGGAAGTGCAAAATCGCTTCTGCTAGGCTTGGGGTGAATCTAGACTCTAAGCTCTAGAACAAGTGTGCAAGAATCAGTTTGTTCCATAGAGTATCCCCAGAATGTGACACCCACAGGGGCTCCATAAATGTTTGCTGAATGAATATGGGAGATGAGTCATAGAGATATATATATATATTTTTTTTAAGCCAGGGACTTGCTAGGCACTCCATGAGCCTCGACTAACCAGCCCGCACACTGCAATACTAACTATATCGTGCACTACAAATCCAGCAATCATGAAGAAGACATTCACGAAAAGGCAGCATGGTGCAGCAGAATGAGCCCAGAACCCGATGCAACACCCTGGCTTCTAGCTGTAGCCTGTCATTATTCAATAGTATGACTGTGAGTCCATTAGTCCACCACTCTGGACTTTAGTTATTCTATATGCAAAATGAAGCACTGGTCTATGTGATAACCAAGGGTTCCTTCTAATCTAAGGTAGTAATTCTCTAAACTTAGTGATATTGAGAATAACTCTGCTACACTAGCTTTAGAAGAAAGCAGCAAATCAGTGGTTAACTATATACTGCATTCCTTCTTTAAAATGTAGGTATGTATCAAGCCAAAACAATCAAGCCGTTTTATAATAAAAGAGATTATGTTAATATTGCCTACCTGGCTCAGCCCCAAATCATCCATCAGTATTCTTCTTTGCTCCAACTCACTGTCATGATGTTGATGCAAAAATAAGCTTGATATGGGAGTCGAGGCAGAGCAAATTATGCGCACCTGAAACAGAAGAAAATGAGTAGATGGTGTTACTCTTTACATTTCACAAGTTGAAAGTAAGAAAACCTCTCACAAAATAAAAATACTTGTCACATCAGAGAGCTTAGATCTTTGCTTTTAAAATGTCCATTTTTTTGGTAATAGTGTGTAGTTAAGTGATATTTTAAAACTGCATAGCACTTTTCAAAAATATTTCTGCACAGCTCATACCATGCTGTGAAGTAGAGAGAACAGGTATTATTGGGACATTTCAGACCTACAGACATCTTAGCTCTGGACATCAGCCCAGACCTTCTACTTCTAAGTCAAATCTTCTTTCCATTATTGCTATGGTTTGAATATTTGTGTCCCCTCCCAAATCCATGATGCAACCTAGCCCCAATGCAACAGTATCAAGAGGTGGGGCCTTTAAGGAGGTGACTGAGTCAAGAGGGCTCCTCAAAGATCTATGTAAGCCTTGATCTTGGAGTTCCAGCCTCCAGAACTGTGAGAAATAAGTTTCTGTTATTTATAAATTACTCAGTCTGTGGTACTTTATTCTATCAGCACAGACAGACCAGGACAATTGCACTCTGCTGTTGACATTTATACCTAGCTGTCAGAAGCTGGTCTCTGTGTGCATCAAGGCTGTTCTGCAGATGCACTGTAAAGATGTAGTTATTTTGCTGCAAAGCTAATAGCTAAGTTCAGTGCATTATTCCTCCACCCTGAGCTTCTCGAACTTACATTTCTATCAGCATCCTGCTGGGATGTTCTTCAAAAAGACCAAGCTTTTTACTAACATCTCTTCATTACATGAGTATGTGAGTGTGCATGTGTGATCATATATTGGAAACAGCTTTTATATATTTTATATATTCTACATCTATTAAATACCAAATACACTCTTCTTGATGTTTAAAGAGTCCTGGATTTGTTTTTAGGATTCACAACTATCCTTTTAAAATCATTATTTAAATAAATACATCAGTACCTTAAAATAATATGTTGACATTTAGAACTAGCTCTCCAATATACAAATGGCCTTCTACCTCTTGTTTGTTGTTGTTGTTGTTGTTGTTGTTGTTGTTGTTGTTGTTGTTAGGTGCCCTCCAGGCACATTGTATCTGACTCACAGCGCTCATAGGGTTTTCAATGGCTGATTGTTGCGGGATTGTTTTGAGGAGTGAATTGTTTTGTCCAGTGAATTGTTTTATGTTTGTGGTGCTGGGGATCAAATCCAGGACCTCAGAGACCACAGAGCGGCACTGTATCAACTGAGCTAAACCTCAGCCTGCCTCTTCTTTTAGGTTCTTTTAGTTAAAAAAAATGACACATTTTTTATTTAGAGGGAAATACCCTTATTTCATAAATGTCCATGAATGCATTATAGAATAATGTCTGTTTAACATTTCTGAAATAAGATAATTTGGACTATACTTTTAAAAAAGAGTATAATCTCTGAATTTGCCATTTAGTTACACCAAATGTTTAGATTCATTTGGATATTCTGCCGTATTGCTTGATTATTCTCTTCCCCTGCTTTAAATAAGAAGTGGAAAAGTAAGAGCGAGGTAGGATTGGGGGACTGGACTGAAGGACAGGGCCATTGGCTGTCTTTAAGGTATTTCCTACAGAAATATAAACAATGAGCACGCAGGTTCCAGGTCCAGGTCCTGGTCCTCATTTGGTGCAGATGGGGTAGGCTCTGCGATCCCAATTTTAAGTAGCCCAGATGGTTCTGCTGAGGCGATACCCTGAGGACTTCCCCAGGCCCACTCTTGCCCACCCCCAGATCAGTGCTCTTTCCCCTGAGCCCCATAGTTCACACTCTTCTCTCTCTGACCTAGAGGTCACCCCACAGGGGTGACTGAACACTGACTTCCACGGACATGGGATCCATGTCTGTGGGCGCTGAGGTCTGTGAAGGCAGGCACCATGTCCAGGCTTTACTTGCTATTGAATTTCTAGTGCTTAGCACTATGCTTGGCATCATAGAGGTTACTGGTTGAACAATCAAATGAAACATTAAAATCTCACCTCTCCCTCCCAACAGATACTCTTATTTGCCTCCTCAACCCTCTTCCCATGGCCTCTCAATTTTAGAATTACTGCTCTAATTCGGTCCACGGCCTGGGGAGGAGAGAACATGTATCTAAAAGTAAAATAATGTTTGAAATAACTCTAATTTGAAATTGTACAGACATCTTTACTATCAATATATATCAATATTTAAACAAACTATTAATAGTGGTTCCCTTTTATTGTGCTCACACAATATGTCAGACAAGTTTTTTATTGCTTTACATCCTCATTTTATCCTCACAAAACTCTTATAAAATAAGTACCATTATTATCATCTTCTAAAGAAAGCAACTGAAGTTCAGAGAGGCTAAGCCAGTCTTTGGGCTGGGATTTAGCTCAGTTGGTAGAGTGCCGCTCTGCACTTTCTGAGGCCCCACGTTCAATACCCAACACCACAAAAACGGGAGGCACACCCAGCAAACCATTCTTGAAACAATCCCAAAACAACCAGCTACTGAAAACTCTATGAATAGCAGCAAAGCACTGACATGGTGCCGGGAGGGCACGGTACAGTGTCGGGGAGTGTTTTGTTCCGTTGTATATAGGATTGCTATGAGTTGGATCTGACTTGACAGCACCTAACAGCAAGTCAGTCTTTGAGATAGACAGCCTGGCCCTAGGGTCTACTCTTCAACCACTAGGATATATTGCCTTTCATGAATGGGCCATGGTTCTGCAAACTATGAAACACATGAATAACAAACTGAACATCAAGACGGTGTAACACTGGATCCTGGAGTTTCTGGGCCATAGGGAGAGATAGCTCTGATCTGTGGAGGGTCTTTTAGTCATTCACTCTTGTGTTCATTCCTTATTCTATCAGTCCAACCATTTATTCAAGCAACTTATGTTCATTGAGTACTCTGTCTGGCCTAGGGCTTGTGCTGTACATTGTCATAGATGCTGCAATCCCTCAGATAGAATAATGGGATCATTAACAGAGTGACTTATGATAAAGTCTGACAATACCACTAACTGCTGCTATTACTAATAGTAATTGCACAGCATTCAGCTTGGGCCAAATGTTGTTATAAACACTTTATAGGGATCAGCCTTTGTAGTTCTTCCAACAACCTTCTCAAGTAATATGGTTATTATCCCAGATTTGCAGATGAGAAACTTAGGCACAAAGAGATGAAGTAATTGGTAAATCCCCAGCCATCTGCCTCCACAGTCTAAAATGTATAGTTTTGAGAAAATGTATTACAATCTTACCTTGAGATCATAAAAATTATCAATGAGAGTTATGAACCTTCGAGCTGGAGTCCTCTTTGCCAGTGTAAATTGTGGAATGTTGCGTAAAAATACTGTATCAAAATTCTTTGATAGTTCCAAATAGTCACTAGCTCCAAGTGGCTATAGTTAAAACAAAATAAAGAAAAGAAAATTGAAACAAACCAGTGCTGATCACGTTTGGATTTAATTTTAAAACTCTCATGTCAGGGTATGAATTAGGTGTCAGCTTTGGGGCAAGGGGACCCAGTAGAGCAGTGTTTTCAGAGTAGGCAAGGACACAGTGTACATGGATGGTGTTGCTTTAATAATGATGCAAAAAGGGGGCAAGAAAGAAGACCAGAGTGTGTTGGGAGTGAAAGAGTATTTCCAGCCATAGACTTGGTACATTTTAGGGTCCTAATCCAGCCTTCCATATTTTAATTTGTGTGGCATAACTTTAAACCTGCCCTCAAAAATCCTTCCTATGACTCACCTCCTAGATGAGTCAATATTCTTCAATGGAGCTATTTTATAATGGCACATGGAATATTATGTCACAATTTTGAAATAAAGACTATGTTTCAGTATGAAAATCAGGGGAAATTATTTTTAGTTTAATTTGAGGTGTAATTATTCAACTGCAATGCAGTAAACGTTTCTAACCTCTGTAGAAACTACCAGAGGACTTGAATGAACAGCAGACTGAGACCTCAAGCATAATTCCGAGCAGCATGTTACCTCTTGACATACGGAGGGTAAATGGCTCAAGGTCTACAAGTCATTCAGAAAACTGCCACCTGGCAAAGTAGAAACTAGTTGCTCCTGAAATGTGAATTTAAATTATGAACATTATAAAAACTATCTTCACTATCTGCAAATATATTCATTGGGGTTGGGAGATCTCCAGGAAATGTTCCCTATACTTATGTGGGTGACTACTCTGAGAGCCACAAGCCATAAGCAAAGTCTGGGACAGTGTTTCTGGCCCTACTAGAGTAGAGAGAAGACCAGAGACTGAGCAGTCCAGGAGCCACTCCAAGGTCCCTCTGAAAGCTCCTGGGTCATCATGACCAATCCCTGGGACACATGTGGTCAAGCCTCCTCAATTTCTAGCAGAATCCATCAATACTCCTCCCTGTCCCGATATGCCTCTTTCACTTGGGGGTCCTTTGTCTGGAAACTTCTTTCATAAATGATGATATGGTTGTGTTCCTGAAATAATCAGGGAGCTGTGAGGAAGAGAGTCATTCTCAGCCTAGTGTCCATTCAGGTTAGCCTACCACTATCCTCATAACCCACTAAAATCAGCTATAGTCAAGATGAGAGGGTTCTCATGGAGGTATAGAGAGGTATGAGTAAACCTAGATCTTGACAAAGAAGCACAAAACCAGAAAGAAAGAGTATCAAGAATGACCAGACTCCTTCGTAAGTATGTTTAAGGTGTCCCTTCAACCTCTCCCTACTCCTCAACCAGATAACAAATGGTGGTTGGAAGGAGACTTTTGCCTTTTGGGTGTCCTTCCCTGGCTGGAGGGGCTCCATCTCCAGACCCTGCGCCTGACCTTGGCTGAGCCAAGCTGCTTACCTCAGCCATGGAGAGGTTCCTGGAGGTTTTGTGGATATTGAGGAGAGTTTTTGGTTTAACTCTGACACCTTATCAAGGGCACCTTCCTGACAATCCTGAATGGACCAGGAGCACATGTTAATAGAGAAGCTAGGAGCAAGGGCTCTAGACAGTGTGTTTTGAGTCCTCAGTCTGCACTTGTTAACTGGGCACTTTGGGCAATTTATATATTTAGGTTTCTTATCTTTTCCATCTAGAAAAATGGAATTTGACTCTTTTCTAACAGAATTATGAGGACTCAATGAAATGATACATGTAAAGCATTCAGCACAATTGCTGGAACATACCTTGGTACCCAAACTAGTTGGACTACTCTTATTTTTTTTAACTCAAATGATTGGGCTCAGGATAAATAAGTTGAGGATATAGAGAAATTTTATCCTCAGTGAAAATCAGTTGATTATACTCCACCACTGACTACATCTGAAACCCTAAATCAGTCTTTGTGCATTTGCCTGACCTCAGAGTCAGAGCAAGGACCCGAGGAGACTATGGAACCACCAGACAATGAAAACAATTCCCAAGAGAAAGAGGGGGGAGGGTAAAATAGTGTCCTTTTGTAAGAAAGGGTAACATATGATAAGACCTTCACGCTCTGAAGCTCCATTACTTTTTAAAGATCGGCTAGAACTATTTCTTCTTTTGTAAATCAGAGAGTATATGTAAAAAAATATAAAACCTCATATTAGGTATGTAGTTATGTATAATTAATCTTGCTCAGATGTGATTTCTATCAGTATAACTACAAGCCCAAAGAAAATCATTATCAGGAGTGCACTGAAGTGTCTAGAGCAACTAAAAATCAGAATTTTGCCCACTCAGCTATTTTACAAATTATACACCTTTGTCAGTGGATTCTGCATTTGCCATTATATTAGCAAAATCCCTCTCCCCCTTTCACTAAAATGTGCTCATTCATGTAAAGAAAATAAAGCTTGATATAGTTATCTATTTCCTTTAGAGGGGCTGAGGTTTAGCTCAGTTGGTAGAGTGCCGCTCTTCAGTCTCTGAGGAGTTTGATCCCTAGCACCCCCAAAGAAACAAAACAAAACAAAACAAAAAAAATGAGGGAAGGACGTGGCAATCCACTCCCAAGGCAATCATGAAACAATCAGCCATTGAAATCCCTGTGAGGGTTGCTATGAGTATGAGTCGGACACGATTCGATGGCACCTAGCAACAACAACAGTAATCTCCTTTAGAAACAATAGTCATTGGGGAAATGTGGAGTCCTTCTATGCACATAGTTTGGGATCATGAAAAACTTCTAGAAGTAGATGTTGGTGATGGTTGTACAACAATGTTAATGTACTTCATGAACTGACTGCCTGAAATGATTAAAGTAGTAAACTTATGTTTTATGCTATCACATTTAAAAATAATCATTAAAATAAGGAGAAGCTATTGGTTGCCAAAGGAATGCCAAGTTAGGCGATAGAGAAATAGCAATATTACTTTTTTCTTTAAAAACATTAGAAAGAATAGTGAAGTTAGGTGTGGTGGTGCACGCCTGTAATCCCAGCAGTTGGGAGGCTGAGGCAGAAGGATCACTGCAAGTTCAAGGCCAGCCTGGACTACACAGAAAGAAGAAAAAAAATGTATTAACTAAGAAGGAAGTGTTTTCCTAAAAGAAATCAACTCCAACAAGATTTATTTAAAATATGAAGGATTTTTTGGTAAATATTTTCTTATATTGGCTTTGATACTGAGGTACCCAAGAAATAACACTCAAAAAAATTTCAAGATTGAATTTAGTGAGATATGTTGTTGTTAGGTGCCATCAAGTCAGTATCTGACTCATAGCGCCCCTACCTACAACAGGTGAAATGCTATTGTCAGTGTTTCTCTGCTGTTCATAGGGTTTTCAATGGCGGATTGATTTTTGGGAGCAGGTTGCCGGGTCCTTCTCCCAAGCCTACAGCACCTGGTGTTCCCAGGTGGTATCCCATCCAAGTACTAACCAGGCCCAACCCTGCTTAGCTTCTGAGATCTGATGGGATCTGATACCACAGGACTATGGCTGCAGGGTAGTGAGACATAGGAATTTTTATTAATCAAAAATTCTGTTTTTCATTAACCAAATACAGGTTTTGGAATCGCTGAGGCTGTCATTTGTGGACATGTGACTTTGAACAAATCTCTCTGAACTTTACTTTTCTCATCTGTAAAGAGGATCATAGTAGGATTTATCTCATAGGTTTGTCCTGAAGCTTTCATGTCTCAACTGCATGTAAAATCTTATGACAGTTGACTGCACATAGTAATTGCTCAGTAAATGTTGGTTATTAATTTGCAGAATTCAAGTAAGAAGGCAAAGGAATGGTATGTGTGTGTATGCATAGTATAATATGCATAGTATGCATAGTATGCATAGTGTATGCATGCAACACTCAATTATTAGTTATTGTTATTGTTAGGTGCTGACAAGTCATATCCACTCATAGCGACCCACAGAGGGTTTTCAATGGCTATTTCAGGATTGCCTTGGGGGTGGATTACTGTAGGGAATTATTCAACCCTTATCTTGCAGAGTGAGCTTTGTTTATATAGCCCTTGGGTAACTAACTGCCTTAACTGCCTCAAGATAACAATCAGGTGGGGACATGAGGAGCTAGGTACAATCAATTTAGGAGTGACATTCAAATAAAGAGTGAAACCAGTTGTCACTCCTTTGGTAATCAAGGGGAGATCCTTGATTACCAATTGGGGGTAATTCCCTACAGATTGCCACATTCTTCTCCCACTTGTGCAGTGCTGGGAATCAAACTCAGGACCTCAGAGACTGCAGAGCAGCACTCTACCAACTGAGCTAAATCCCAGCCCCAATCATTGGGACCTATTGCTTATTAACTATCAAATAAATTTTTCCTCAGAACATGAGGCCAGGCAGCCTAAATGAGTGAATAGTTGCACTTACTACAGTCTGCCTCCGCCCCTCCATCCTAGAAGGAAGAGAAGCTCCTCCCTCTGGTCCTTCCTACTGTCTCTAGTTCACCAAGATGTCTGCCTTTGGACACCTTAGCTTTCTATGAAGTCATGTGGGTGACAAAAATAGCTTCAGCCTCAGATTCTGTGATCCCTTCTTTGGTAATGTCATTAGCACCACTTGGGCAGAGGAAGCCCAAGGCATACATAATGATGGCCTCTAACCTAGTACATGACACATGGGAAGAGTTTAATATTTATTGAATGAATTAGTGAGTAAATGTATTAATGAAACATAACACAGCCTGGGGAGCAGACCTGTCCTTTCTTTTATATTTTTTGGTTTTATATTTTATATTTATTGGTTTCCAAAATAATGAAACACACCAGAAAATCACAAGCTTTCTTGGGCCAAATTCCCCATTTCTAACGCACGCCTTTGTTGCACATCCTTGTGTGTGTGTGTGTGTGTGTATGTGTGTGTGTGTGTGTGTGTGTGTGTGTGTGAACACACACAAGAGAAAGTCTGGAAGGAGGTAGACCAAAATGTTAACCATTGTTATCTTTGGATAGAAGAATAAAATATGAAATTTATTTCATTATATTTTATTTATCCCCTTACCTTGTGAACTTGTGTTACTTTTAAAGGGTAAAACAGTAATGTTTTTTACAAATAAACAATTATTTTTTCCTTCTGTTTTGAGACAGGGTCTTCCTATGTAACCTAGGCTAGCCTTGGGATCCTCCTGCCTCAGCCTCCTGAGTGCTGGGATTACAGCCACTATGCCTGGCTGATGTCATTTTTATAATGGGCATTCATGTCTCATCCATGTGAGATCATAATGTCAATTGTGACATGGACATTTCTCTCTCTCTCTCTTTTTTTTTCCTGTTAAATTTTCTTAATCCATGGGTGTAGAATTTTTTGAGACATTTAAAAAGAAAATAAAAGAAGGTAAACACATTTTTTTCTTTAAAGTCTGAAAGAAGGAAAAAGAATTTGATATTTTAAATGAAGTCTGACTTTATTTGTTATATGGTTACATTCAAGTTAATAATTCTTCACACTAGGGCAACAAGAGAGAGAGAGGATAAGGCAGAATTACAGGATTCCCAAATAGTTCACACATAGCCCTCACAGCTGAGCACCAGAGCCCACAACCCTGCCCAGGTTAATATGCTCCCATTTATAGCATGTCTTGGTTTTGCAACCTTCCTGCAGGCATGCTTGATGAGTATATGGCAGTGTTCCTTTCCTACACCATAGCAGACATCCCTATCTGTACAGGTTACTGCCTCAGCTCTACTCTCTCTCTCTTCTTCTGGTACTCTAAGTAACCTAGGATAAACTTTATTCATTTCTTCATTTCTTTTATCCTTTCTTTTGTATAGTCCTTTATTTATATTTTGCTTTTCCGTGATTCAGTTTAGATATTTTTCTCAGACCTATATTCTCATCAACTCTGTTTCTCCTGAGCTATATTTTATGTGCTCGTAAATGCATCCATTGAGTTCTTAATTTTTGTTATTACACTTTACAGTTCTAGAATTTGCACTGGTTCTTTTTCAAAGTATTGAGATGTCTCTTTTTATAATCTCTAGATCTTTCTAAAACTTCCAAGCCTAGTTTTTCTTTTTACTAAAATCTCTTTGAATATGTAATCCTAGTTGTTTAAAATATGGACTTATAATTCCAATATCTGGAGCTCCTAATTTTATTTTCTATTGGTTTTGCTTTTCTTATTCACAATGTCCTGTCTCCTCATATGTTTGGTTACTTGTGTATCTGTTTGATTTTATCTTTGTAAAAAAAATCCTTGTAGTGTCACTCATAATAGCAGATACCTATAATAGCAGCACTTGGAAGGCAGAGGAAGGAAAACTGTGAGTTCAATGCCAGCCTGAGCTACACAGTGAGTTCAAGTTCAGCCTGGGCTACATAGCAAGACCCTATCTCAAAAACAGACAGAAAGACAAAAAAATACTTGTAGAAATAAATTCAAGTTGAAGACTTAAAGTTTTCTGAGTAATCAGCTCACAGAAAGTTTGGCTGAAGTCCATGACAGGACTGGATTACTATGGTTCACATAATCCTAGATATAGTTCTTCAGGGCCCCATACAAAGGAGTAGAAGGCAGTTAACTTAGATCCTCGTCCTTGGCAGCCCTAGTCTGACTTCTGTCCCACAAACCTAGTAACGCTTCCGAACATAAGCTCATCTCACTTCATTCTAAAAAGAAGATTGCTAGTGGTCACCAATATCTATGTTTTCCTCTTCTACCTGAGCATACCAATAATTTATATTCCCCAGCCTCTCTTAAATTTGGGTGTGGCTGTGTGATCAAGCTCAGGTCACTGGAATTGGAGACAAAGTGATATCATCACTTCTAAGCCTGGTCTATGAGAACATACCACATGGAATCCTCACTTTTTTTACGCATCTGCTGGCCAAACAGATAGAACTCTGAGGACTTAAAGGAAGGATGAAGTCTGGGTTTATGAAAGACAACATGGATCATAGTTTCACCACCAAACTGTACTGCATGGTGATATAAGCAAGAAATACGTGTTTATTTGTTAAGCCTCTAAGATTGGGGAGTTGTTTCAGCAGTTAACCTATCCTAATACTTACTTTATCCAATCTCCTTCTTGTCCAAACCAGGAGGCTGGTACAAATTACAGAGAAAGAGTTCCACCATTACTGGAAGTATACAACTACTTAATGTTTACTTGTGTGAATAAGAATATGCATTCTCACTTTTTATAAAAAAATTCTCCTTAATTTTTCTTCAGATTATCATTTAAAAAGTCTTAATCAGGAGCTGCATAGAGCCATTTCAAACATCAACCTAAATCTTAAAAATTTGTGTTTACGGAGGCAAGTTTCTCACTACAAATTTGAAAGGATCATATTTGAAAGTTTTAATTTGAAAAAGATTATATTTAAAAGTTCAAATTCAACATTTGATATATTTAAAAACAGCTTTGTAAATTTTTCTCATTACATAATATACAGAAATATGGTTTTTTTCTGAAATGTACGTTTCTTTTTTTTTAATTGGAAATTTTTAATGTACAACTTAATGGGTTTCATTATGACATGGGTTTCATTGTGACATTTCCATAAATGCATTTGATTGTACATTGCTCACATAACTTGCCCCTTACCCTCACATGACCTTCCCCCACTATTGCCCCCGCCAATGATCTCCTTTCTACTTGTATGTCTTTTTGTGAGAATATTTATCTATATACATGCATCCCAATTTTGATTTAAGTCCAAACTTTTTTCTTTCTTTTTTTTATTGGAAATTTTTAATGTACACCTTAGTGTGATTCATTCTGACATGCTTTTCATTGTGACATTTCCATATATGCATTTTGATGGACATTATTCATATAGGTTCCCCCTTACCCTCTTGTATGCTTCCCCCCATACCCTCCCCATCTAAGTCTTCTCTATCATTTACTTGGTAATATTTTTCTATATGTCCTTGGGTTCCAGTTCTGTTTAAGATAGAAACTTTTCCTGTAGTGAACTTTGTTTTTATCTTGTCAGAACAATTGCATGCATTTTCTAGACCATTTATACTGACACCATTCTTAGCCTTTTTTTTTTCATTTTATTTTGATCCGACCTTTGAATAGGATTTTTCCTTCTTATAATTTTGATTCAGCTCCCACATATGAATGAGAACATGTGGTGTTTCTCTTTCTGAGCTTGTGTTCGTTCACTTAAAATAATTTTCTCTAATTCCATCCATTTTGCTGTGAATGACCTTATTTCATTTTTCTTGATTGCTGAATAGTATTCCATTGTGTATATGTACCATAGTTTTTTTATCCATTCTTCTGTTGAAGGGCACTTTGGTTGATTCCATATCCTTGCTATTGTGAAAAGTGCTGCGTTGAACATGGAGATGCAGGTGTCTCGGTGGTATGATGACCCATCTCCCTTTGGGTAAATTCCCAGTAGTGTTATAGCTAAGTCATATGGTAGATCTATTTTCAGTTTTTTAAGGTACCTCCATATTGATTTCCACAGTGGTTGGACCAATTTACAGCTCCACCAACAATGTGAGAGTGTTCCTTTTTCGCCACAACCTCGCCAGCATTTGTTGTTGTTTGTTTTATTGATCTTGGCCATTCTTACTGGTGTAAGGTGAAATCTCAGAGTTGTTTTAATTTGCATTTCCCTAATGGCTAGGGATACTGAGCATTTCTTCATGTGTTTCATGGCTTTACGAAGTCCAAACTTTTTTCTATAGTGATCAACCTTTTTACATTCTCAGTGGTATTAGATAAGTTATCTATTCCATTTACATTATTGCCAGCCTTTGGTATGATTGTTGTCATTATTATTATTTATTTTAGCTATTCTTGGTTTTTTTTCTATCTTCCTCCTTTTTTTCTCACCACACTAATAAAGTTGTGCTGTTTACATTGAGGTTGACTTCTCCCCCTTTCATCTCTCTTCACTGACCCTCCTCCACCTCCCATCTTCTCCCATCCTTGCCTCCCTCTACTAGGTCCCTCCCTCCTTTCCACTCCTTAAATTGTCCCTTCTATGCTAAGTTAAATTGAGCTTTTATTATGTTTCAATTTATGTATAGGATTTTTTCCTTCCTTTAAGTTTTATTCAGCTCCCACATATGAGTGAGAACATATGGTATTTCTCTTTGGGGCTTGTGTTCGTTCACTTAAGGTGATGATCTCCAATTCCATCCATTTTACTGCAAATGACATTATTTCATTTTTTTAAATTGCTGAGTATTCCATTGTGTATATGTACCGTAACTTTTTTATCCATTCCTCTGTTGATAGGCACTTTGGTTGATTCCATGTCATTGCTATTGTGAAAAGTGTTGCATTGAATATGGAGATGCAGGTGTCTCTATGGTATGATGACTCATCTCCCTTTGGGTGTATTCCCAATAGTGGTATAACTGGGTCATATTTTTAGTTCTATTTTTAATTTAGTTCTATTTTTAGTTTAGAAATGCTTCCACCAAATCACATATTGATGCTGTTAAATCATCTTATATAGCCCTATGTGTCACACAAATGGTATCATTTTCGATGTGTGCCATCCCATCAGTGAGACTGATAGATTAATACTAATGCTGCCACTTACTTCCTTTTTCCCTAGCATCTGTATTTAAAGATGTTGGAGGTATTCAAATGCATTAACTAAAAAGTTCTCTAGAAAAGTATGATACTTTTAAAACATTTGAAATGGTTTTGGAGAAATGAAGAATGCCTATTGGAGTAGTCTGGTCGTAGCAATGGCCTCAATTATTCTTGTCTACTTGTCCATAACCCATTTGAATTGGGATTGTTTAACTCTCCTTCTGGCACATGGGAGTCATGTGCCCATTTTCAGTCTGGGCTGGCCTTATAACTGACCATGGCTAACAGAATTAGGCACAAATGAATTTCCACTTCAGAGCCTCAGTCCCAAGAGTGTTTGCATGTTTCTGCTCACTCTTGTGCAATACCAGGCTAGGCTGCTGGAGGACAAGAGAACACAAGAGAGTAAATCAGCAGCTGAGAGCCCAACATAGGCCAGTGAAACTGAATGCAGATGCTAAAGAGAGCCCAATGGAGACCAAAATAATTTCCCACCTGACCTATGTATAGCTACTAGTAATGAATGCTTATTGCTTCAAGTCACAGAATTTTGAGGTGATTTATTATGCAACAATAGCTAACTGATACACTATTCTTACTAGAGAGATTTGAGACAAAGCCCATGTTTTCAAAGTCATTAGCAAATACAGCACTTGCAGAAAAATATGATCTGGTTTGTATAGAGATTAGTTTTATATAACTGATAAGTATATGTAACATGTATTGTGATTCACTTTATATTCCTTTACTTTTATAGTCGATTTAAAATTTTTATTGTTGTTGTTAGGTGCCGTCGAGTCAGTGTCTGACTCATACTGACCCTATGTACAACAGGCGAAACACTGTTGTCAGTGCTCCTCTGCTATTCATAGGGTTTTTCAAGGGCAGACTGATTTTTGGGAGTGGGTTGTTGGGTCCTTCTCCTAAGCCTACAGTATCTGGTGTTCGCAGGCAGTCTCCCATCCAAGTACTAACCAGGCCCAACCCTGCTTAGCTAAAATTTTATAGTATTGTTTAAAATTTATTTCCAAAGGGAAACTCATAATTTACTATATGCAAGAACAAGAAGGAAAAGAGTTAGAAAATCATGTGGCATCTTTACAATGAAAGACAACGTGGACCGAATCAAATGAAAACAAAGCCATAGGGAGAGAGCAAATAGACATGAAAAAGGAATTGGGAGAGACAAGGAATAACTGTACTAAAACTAAAATTGCAGGAGCATTCCAACAGACAAATGGATATAGAATTTGAATAAACCATTCAGGGAATAAAAACATAAAAAATATAAGAGGGTACTAAATATATGAAAAATATAGTCAAGCTCAGTAATATCCAAAGAAAGAATAAGAATGATATACAACTTTTCATTCAGCAATTTTGCAAAGAAAAATAAATTATCCTTCTTAGTGCTGGCAAGCATGTAATGAGGCATCCATTGCTGATGAAAAAGTAAATTTGTTCACTTGTTCCAGAAAACAGTTTGTTGGACTGTAGGAAAAGCCTTTAAAAAAAAAGGTGAAAACTTGACCCAATCATTTAACTTATAGAAATCAATCAGGATGAAGTGATCAAAAATTCAACCCAAAGCTATATGTACATAAGGAAATTTATAACAATGTAACCAAAAAGCAAAAAGCAACCTCAATAATTAGCCACTGAAGAGTCAATAAATAAAGGCACATTGGTAGAACAGTATGTAGCCAACAAATAATGGTGTTCATGAAAAATATTTTATCACATGGGAATATACTTATGATAAAAAGCCAAGTGAAAAGCATAATGCAAAATTATAATTTTATTATGATGTATTTTGCTCAAAATACATATAAGTAATTATATAGAATGTTAACTGTTATTTCTAAATGGACTGAGTGATATAGGTATGTTTGATGTTCTTCATTTTTTAGACTTTTCTGAATTTTCCAAAAGAGAGAAAAACAAGCTATTTTATGATTTTAAAAGGAGGAAAAACAATAATAATGCAGGGAAACAATGTTGGAAATCTTTACTAATTCAAAATAGAACATATTCTTCTTCATGTGTTTTTATTTTTCAGCTATTTTCAGCTATTTAATCCCCTGTATCTTCTCTAATGAGGCTGAGGTTTAGCTCAGTTGGTAGAGTGCTGCTCTGTGCTCTCTGAGGTCCTGGGTTCGATCCCCAGAACCCGCAAAAATGGGAGAACGATCTTGCAGCCCTCTCCTGAAACAATCAGTCATTGAAAACCTTATGAATAGCACAGTAGTACTGGCATGGTGCCGGGCATGGCACAGTGTTGGGGAGTGTTTTGCTTTGTTGTACATAGGGTCAATATGAAACAACAATAACAATCTTCTCTAATAACAAGGCAGGTGGATGTGTAAAATATTCAACACAAATGGGTACTATAATCACGTACTATATAACGATGTTTTAGTCAATAACAGACTACATATACAATAGTGATCCCATAAGATTTTAATGTAGTTCATAAACTCCTATCACCTAGGATTTTTACTGTACTATTTCTATGTTTAGATATATAAAGTCTTACATTGAGCTTAAACTGCCTACAGTATTCAGTGCAGTAATATGCTGTACAGGTTTGTAGCCTAGAAGCAGTAGGCTCTACCATTAGCTTAGGTGTGTAATAGGCTATATCACCAAGGTTTGTGTAAGTGCACTCCATGGTGTTCACACAACAAAACTACCTAACTAAGCATTTCTTAGAGCCTGCTGTCCATTAGGCAATATGTGACTGTACTAAATAATCTGAGCTACAAATCTATTTAGATTTGTCATTGCCACCCTCATTTATGTCACAGTACAAGACAGGGAGTCCCAGAAGGGTCAGTACTATCTCATTTACCTCATATTCCTAACACTTAGCACAAACCAGGGAACAAAGTCTTGCATCATACATAATTACTCAATGAATACAGTATGATTAAGACTTATTCAAAATCAATTATAACTACCGAATGCTTAATAAATATGAAGCATTGTACTAAATCCTATAAGAATTTTGAAAAACAGAGAAAACACATTTCTCTTTTGATCACATTAACACAGATATGCATGCACATATCTATGGCAGTTGCAAATATTTATACTTTTATTTTGCATTAGTTGATCATCCTATGTAAGTAAACCATAGCACAAGACACTTTTTGAAACCGTAATTAGTATTGTAAATTCATGCATTGTGCCCTGTGAATAATTAAAGCATATGATTACTTTTGAGTACTAAATGGCACTTCAGTTAGTAGCATCCTTGACTATGTTATTCTATCTCAAAATTCAAGTAGCATTATCTAATGCAGATTCTTCTTATGATAGATAATGATGACATTCTCCATCTTTCTACCTGAGCAATTAAAAAGTCTAATAGTCTTTGATGCGGTTGGTTATCTGAACAATTTGTTAGACAGGAATAATTAAAATCCACTTTTTCCATGGTTTGTGCATTCTTGACTATTGTCTCAAATTCTTTGTTTCTGTGGAAACCTGATGAAAACTTAAAGAACTTTAAATCTATAATGAGTCTGCAAAGAGCATTTGTTTTGCTTAATTACTGAGAGTATACAGCTGGATTATATGTAGTACAGTTAATCTCTAACAAACTTCTGGCTAAGAATAAAGAGCTTGCTTGCTGTCCTCTTTCTCCTGTATGAGTAATGGCACAGCTGTCTCCTTTGGTTTTAATCTTGGTGCCAGGAGTGGGGACTTTCTCAATGCCACATCAATGTGAAATGTATGAATCTCACCTCCAAATTGCCTTCTGCCCTATGATGAACAGTTGATCCACTTCAGCAACCGCAAAGGAGCTGTCAGTTTGAGTTTCCTTTTCCTCTGCCTCACTAATGCTTGTTCTGCCATTATTTCGGCTCAAGTAGGATGATTATTATTTCAAGCCGTGTCTAGATTACGCTGTCCTAAGGGTTACTCCTCATCTCTATAGACTCTTCTTTATAAATCCATTGTAGTGATACCCTGTCAGTGCCTCATTAAACAAGTGTGCATGGCATCTTGCTTTGTTTACACAAAAATGACAATACCTCAGATCTTAAAGAGAAGTACCTCAGGAACAAATGCTTGACTAGCATTAGGATGAATGTGCCCTTCTCAAAACAAACTGAAAATACCATCAGAGTTGATGTTAAAACAACTTATATCTGTCAAATTCCAAATTATTAAATATAACAATTAGAAAAAAGAGCACTTACATGTGTGTATTTGAAGAGTAAGTAATTTCCCAAGAGTCAGATGGCACCTTCATATGAGAAGTCTCATTAATATGAAGTCCACAGCACCCAGCTGGGAAATATCTCACCATTCTAGCAAATACTGCCACCTCTTATGATGTCTACTTCAGAAGGTGTTCTTCGGAGTGCAGAGGAAAAGTTGTATTCTTTGACTTATGTAATCTCAATGGCAGGTAGCTAGTTCTACCTAAGCCTACCAAATCTGCAATAAACTTGCTTTCCCCTCTTAATATAATAATTTGGGGGGGGTCCTATTTTCTTTTAACAGAGAACTTGTAGAACACTGACTTGATGAAAAAATCAAAGTGGCAAACCAGAAAAGGGTTGCCCCTCCCCCCTCCCACTTGACTAGCTTTGTGTATGTAAAAACAGATCTCCAAATTCTGGGAGTGAACTAACAACTTCCTCAAGACACAAGCCATACCAAATGAGATCTATGGAGTACCTACTATGCAAAAAGCACTCTGCTGGCTTATTCCTAGGAATATGTCCAGTTTATCTGAAGGGGAGAAAGTGGAAAATTCCAACTATTGGCATAACAATATTTGACTTATGCAGTCTGTAGTATATGAAATCAAAATGAAAAATGGGGAGCTAGGTTAAAAACACAACATCAGAAGAATATGAAAAAGTAGGAAATTATTATCATTAGCATCATGATTATTATTAAGCATTACTGAATGTAAGCATCAATACAACTCCAAAGCAACACATAAAAACTGATGAAGGATCTCCATGAGCTGGTAAAATGTGGTAGGATGGGTTATATTAACCACTTGCGACTGAGTAAGCCAAACTATAATTTCTTAAACAACTGGCTGGATTTGACTAGCATGGAGTGTCCAATTGCTTCAGACATCAAAAATTTACAGGGAGGTAAGAATTGCCACTTTTGGAAATGGGATAAGCTGAGCTCAACCACACCAACAGAATTAAAACGGTGAATAAGCTAGTACAGCTCAAACTTTATCATCCAGAAAGACTCCTACATACCCATAGAGTTAGAAAACCCTACCTAGGTACTTTATGAAGCTTATGCTTTCAGGTTAGCATGAGGCACAGTCAGAAGGCAGCCCAAGAGTCGATAAGAGAAAATAGGGCTGCTTCTTGAGATTGTAAGCCTGGAGAATTTAAATGGGCCTTCACAGATGCTGGCTAACCATATCCAGGAACCTATCTCCATCATGAGATTATTTAGCCTGTCTAGATTCTTCTGCTAGTTCTAATAATATCTAAAATATCTGAGATAAGGCAATGAAAGTTTTAATTCAGATCTGTCCAACCTACTGTCTATGGGCTGCATACAGCCCAGAACAGGTAGTAATGTGGTCCTCAAAATCTCTTCACATAATGTGCTTTTTAACATTTATTATCTTTGTAACTCCCCACCATTATGTATATGCTCTAACTATATTACATAATTTATGTGCAGCTCAAGACAAGTCCTCCTTACTGTATGCAACCCAGGAGAGCCAAAAGGTTGATGTCCCTGGTTTAGACTTTCCATTTCATTAGAAGCCACAAGAACACTTTAGATCACTAAATTTTGTTTCTTATGGATCCCTTGCTAAAAGTTGTTTAGCTTCAGGCCAATCATAATGAAATCAGGTTCTAGAAAAATGGGAATACAAGTGAGCTGAACAACACATTACACTTTTATCCATATTCTTCATATCCAGGAACATGTCGTTAGGTGCCATCAAGTCAGGTCTGACTCATAGTGATCCGATGTACTACAGAACAAAACATTCTCTGACGCTTTGCCATGCCCCGCACAATTTTCAGTGCTTCTCTGCTATTCATAGGGTTTTCAAAGGCAGATTGTTTCGGGAGTAGATTGCTGGGCCCTTCTCCCTATTCTGCACCACCTAATATTCCCAGGCGGTCTCCCATCCAAGGACTAACCAAGCTGACCCTGCTTGGCTTCACATGGGATTGGATGCTAGGGTGCTATGACTACACACATCCAGGAACATAGATAATATGATATCTTTTTAAAAACATGCCATTGACAAATGTATGTATATATATATTTATTTCATTGGTTAGCAGGCTTTTTGTTATGCAAGGGGGTTGGGAGAAGGGTTGAGGTACTGGTGTTCAAACCGAGGGTCTGGCAAATGCTAAGCAAGTACATACCACGAGCTATACACCAAGCCCTCATTGCTTAGTTTAATATTTCTTTAAAGATTTTTTTGGTTGGAAGGCATTTAGTTTAATATGATCTTCCACTCTTAAAAATACACAATGAACCCTTTAAACTAATAAAGAACAAGGAAAACAGCTAGAGTTTTGGCTTTTTAAAAAATTGCTAATCTGGATATAGCCTGTAGCTGTACCACTGTGGTGTCCAATCCTATCAGATCTCAGAAGCTAAGCAGGTTTGGTTCTGGTTAGTACTTGGATGGGAGACCTCCTGGGAATACGAGGTGCTGTGGCCTTGGGAGAAGGCCCTGGCAGCCCACTCCCAAAAACCAATCAGCCATTGAAAATCCTATGAATAGCAGAGAAGCACTGACAATAGTGTTTTGCCTGTTGGGTATAGGGTTGCTATGAATCAGACACTGACTCAACAGCACCTAACAACAATCTAGATATTAGCAATCAAGCAGATGCTGCTGCAAATTGATATATAGACCGCCAAGGGAAGGAAAGTAGCCCAACTGGTGCTAGAATTACTTCACAAACTCATCTATTAAAATAATCTATAACAACCTCTTCCAGTTTCTCACTGGAATATACATAGTTGTTGTTGTTGTTGTTGTTGTTGTTGTTGTTGTTGTTGTTAGGTGCCGTCAAGTCAGTATCTGGCTCATAGTGACCCTCATAGGGTTTTCAATGGCTGACTGTTTCGGGATTGCCTTGGGAGTGGATTGCCAGGTCCTTCTCCCATTATTGCAGTGCTGGGAATTGAACTCGGGACCTCAGAGACTGCAGCGCAGCACTCTACCAACTGAGCTAAATCTCAGCCTGGAATATACATTAGCTAGTTCAAAAACAATTGGAAATTTAAACATTATTATTAATGCCTCAGACATAGTACTATGATATCTGATTATAGAGACAAATTGTTGTTTTTAAGTTCCGTTGAGTCGTGTCTGACTCATAGCAACCCTCAGAGGGTTTTCAATGGCTGTTTCAGAATTGCCTCAGGAGTGGACTGCCACATCCTTCTCCCACTTTTACAGCACTGGGAATCAAACTTGGGACCTTAGACACTGCACAGCAGCACTCTACCAGCTAAGCTAAATCCCAGCCCCATAGAGACAAGAGAGGATGATAAATGTAAGTGGCCAATGCTGCAATGTTCCCATCTTTTTCTGTGTTCTATTTTTAATGTAATGCTTTTTAATAAGAATGTATACAATAATGTGTACAATAATGATGATGTAATTAGTAACAGCATTATTCTATCAAAATGACTGAAATCAATACCTGAAGATTACCACTTGATCATTAACATAATCAAGCCATGCTGAGCATCTCCTCAGTAGAGGGCAGTATTTGCTATATCTCTGTGGGAGGAAGAACAGTATTGTAAATGTCTGGCTTTGATATGTTTCCAGAAGAAATGTGAAAGTTTATCCACACAGTACAAGATCAGGTTATAGGCACCCCCTCCCCCGGTACTAGGCTTGCATGTGCATGTAAAATGTAAGGTGAATCAATGCTGTTTCTTTTGGAAATAAGGGCCAGGTGGCATGAAACATGACATTTAGGGCGCTAAAAAGGGAAATGGCTTTAGGATAGCCAAGGACTTATTTTAAATTTGAGAACTGTAACTTCTGAACATGTTAAAGTCTTGTAAATGCAGAAATTTTGTTAGTAGTGTTTTCTTAATTTATTTTATTTTATTTATTTATTTATTTTTTTGCCATTGTTTTTGTTTGTTTTGCTTCTCTGGTGAGAGCCCACTGGGGACAAGCAGAATCCTCTTGGCTTAGACATTGGAAAAGCCCAATCAAAGTTGGAAATGAGGTGGATGTCTGTCATAGAGTTACTATTCTTCCTCTTATTCTTCTGCTTTCCAAATCATGGAAGTCCTGTTACAAATGCCAAATTAATGCTCTAAAATACTAAAACGTGAATCCGAGCAAAGTGCCTCCCTGTGCTGCTAGGGACACAAAGGGCCAAACCCTTCAAACTGTAACATTGATAGAATTATTCATTCCATCTTTTTGTTGAAAAGACAATGTTGAATTATCTGCTGCTCAGATTTTATTAAAAGATAAAATATTCATGAAAGGCCTGAATAAACTAAGTCTAATCTCTAAACATTTAAAAACTTTCTGGATCCAGCTAGATGATGTAGAGAAAAGTTGACTTGTAAAGCTCTGTTTTGACCTTACAGCACTAGTTTCATTGGATTTTACTTTGTCATCATGCACAGCTTAGATATAAGAATCTGTATAATACATACTTGCACTGGCAGCAGGAATGGCGCTGAAGAAACTGTCTGCTGGCATCTTTCAGAAGTCCTTTTATGAAAGGTCCAAGTGCCAGAAAAACCTCCACTTCTGATTTACTTTTAGCTAACTTGCTTCTATCTTCTAATTTGCTGAATATCTTTCTCCTTTTTGGTTGATGGGAGGCTGAGAATAGATTTAATTGTTCAATTTTAAGAACTGTATAGTTTACAACAGAAACTTACATATACTTTTTCTATCTTCAACTCAATTATTATGTATTTTCTCTTTGCCCTGATTTTAAAGAATGTAATTCCATGTGTGTATATATGTGTGTCTGTATACTTGCATGTGGAATCAAAGTAAGAATAAATGCATGCTAAAATTGTTATTTCTTTTTAAAGTTTAGTTTGCTTTTAGTAAAAAAGGAAACAAAAAAAGAGTCTAGAAAATAAATGTCAGTAAGAACTTCAAATAATAAATGACACTGCTTCTTTTAATTTTGTTAGTTAGCAATTATATACTGAGCATCCATCAGCTGCATAGTACTAAATGTAGAGTAGTGTTCTTAGAGTTGATGGGTTTTCAAGAGAGAGAAATAGCTCAGGGTTGTTGTTGTTGTTGTTAGGTGCCGTCGAGTCGAGTCCGACTCATAGCGACCCTATGTACAGCAGATGGAAACACTTGCCGATTCTGTGCCAGGCAAACCATCTTATTTATGTTTAAGCTCAGGGTAGGGAAGTATAAATCTATTTCACGAACATAGAATTGAACGGAATTTGGTGTGAAGGAAAAAGTAGGCTGAGAAAAACAAAGCATCACTGGCTTTGATAAAGTAGCAGAGGAGAAGATTAAGAAATACACTGTAGAGCTTCAGTAGTCTGGAATGATATAAATATTTAATAGTTTGGACTTATATTAGGACATAATAAGGAAATGATACAGAAAGTTCAGGAAAGAAATTGGTGATACCAAAAGACAGGCAAAATGATTTTCATATTTCCCTGTAAAAGTGCACAGTAATTTACAATTTGCAATTTTTCACAAATAAGGTGAAAAGTGGGCTGGGTTTTAGTTCAGTTGGTAGAGTGCTGCTCTGCACTCTCTGAGGACCTGGGCTCAATCCCCAGCATGGCAAAAATGGGAGAAGGACATGGCAATCCACTCTGAAGCAATCTCTAAACAATCAACCATTGAAAAGTCTATGAGGGTTGCTAAGAGTTGGACCCCTCTCGAGGGTACCTAACAGCAACAACAAGGTGAAAAGCAGTGAAATTAGTTTATGAATAACCTTAAGAGCAGTGGCTTGTTATACTAAGACCTTTTACAAAGTAACACCCAAATCCCAAGACATTACCAATCCAGTAAATTACTTCTACTTTTAAAAACTCTTCAATAAAATAGTGGGAAATTTTTATTCTTTCTATTGCACCTCTGATTCAACCATCTAGTCTCTTGGTTCCCTTTCCTTCTGCTGAGTCTGACAACTCATTTTTCAACCCCACCATACTCTCCTCTCTTCCTTTTCTGTGTCAGTCTGTTCAGATGCTTTCATTAACTCCTTTAGGCTCCAAACTAATACATCTCTATAAATGACTCCAGATCTTTATCTTTGGTTCTAGATTTCTAGCTGTTTGTAAACCACCTCCCTCTGGCATTTCTGTTAAGGGTCTTGCCGTTCCTTTGGTCATCCAAACTGAAAACATCAGAGCCTAGGTGGTTTGTTGTCAGCCTTGAGCCCCCCTGCAATCCTAAAGATTTCTCTTGTATTCATCTACTTCTGTCCAATCTATTATATGTGCATAGTTTATGGCCCTGACTAGGGGAGTAATTAAGAGGTGAATTCAGTCATTCTGTTTGCAGAACCATATAACCTGAAGAAGATGTAGCACCCACCTGGAGGAATGAGGCATCCCTTTTCCCCATAAAGATGAGATTTGCTCTCTTAGCTCTAAGGTCATCTGGAGAGAAAGCATATCTATTGCACACAAAAGCTCAATATACAGTATCAGTAGTGCCAGTCTTGTACATCTTGGCCAGATTATGCAATACAGATTTGTGTAAAAATGACCGCCTCATTGTATTATTTATTATTTTTAGCTGAAGAAGGTTCTAATCCAAACTCTATGACCTTATATGCTAGCTCTTTTACTCTGACTTCAACCTATCTATCCTGCCTGAGCAAATACTACTCTCTTACATATAATCTAAATTCCAACTATGCGTCTTACATTCTCTGAATAGAGAATCCTGGATTGTCAGTGTCTTTTTCTTTCAGCACGTTAGAGATGCTGTTGCGCTGTCTTCTAACCTCCATTGCTTCTGATGAGAAGTCAGCCCTCAGTCCTACTACAGTTCCCCTTTTGTTGTTAGGTGCCCTCGAGTTGGGCCCAACTCATAGTGACTCTATGTAAAACAGAACAAAACTTCCCCAACACTGTGCCATGCAGGGCACTATGTCAGTGCTTCTCCGCTATTCACAGAGTTTTCAATGGTGGGATTGCCTCCCAAGTAGATTGCCACGTCCTTCTCCCATTTTTGTGGTTGGACCCAGGGCCTCCGAGAGAGTAGAGCAGCACTATACAAACTGAGCTAAACTCCAGCACACTGTTCCCTTAGCTGTTTGGATATGTTGCTTATCTTTGGTTTTCAAAAGTTAGATTATGGTGTGACCAGGAGTGACTTCCTTTTTCTCTGCTAGGGGTTTGTTGAGCTTCTAGAATCTGCAAATGCACAAAATCTTTTACTAAATTTGGAAATTTTTCAGCCAATATTTCTTCAAAAATATTGCCTTCTCCTGTTCTTTTTTTTCTAGAGGATCTTTTCCTTCTAGGACTCCAATGACATCTGTTAAACCTTTTGATATACTTTCTTATGTCGTGAGGCTTTCTTCATTTTTTGTCAATCTTTTTCTCCTAACTTTTCAGACTGCCTCACTTCTATTGTTTTATCTTAAAGTTCACTAATTCTCTTGTTTCTTGCAATCTAGTATTAAGCAAATACAGTGATTTTTTTACATTTTAGGTTTAGAATTTTTAATTTTTAGCTTCAGAATTTCCATTTGATACTTTTTAATATATTCTATTTCTCTGCTAATATTTCCTACTTTTCCATTCATTATCAGTATATTTTCCTTTACATCTTTGAGCATAGATATAAAAGCTACTTTTAAGGCAACGCTCCATAGCACATGCCTGTAATCCCAGCAAATTTGGAGGCTAAGGCAGGAGAATAGTGAGTTTGAAGCCAGAGGCAGCTTGTACAACTTAGTGAGACCCTACCTCTGAATTATAAATAAAAAAGAGATTGAGGGCAGAGCTTAGTAGTAGAGTACTAGTCTAACATGTGTGAGGCCCTGGGTTCAACCTTCTAGTACTATAAAAAATGGGTGGGGGAGGGGAAGATACTTTAAAATCTTTGTCTTTAATTCCATTTGTGTCATTTTAGGGTCAATCTGTTACTGCAACCACAAGGGGAGGGGAAGCTACCTTAAAATTTTTGTCTTTAATTCCAACATTTGTGTCATCTTAGGGTCTGTTGATTATCTTTTCTCTTAAGAATGGGTCATATTTCCTGTGCCTGCATACACCTAGTAATTTTGGATTGTACTCTGGACACTGTGTATGATTCATTGTGGAGACTTGGGATTCTGAAGTATGTTGATTTTTGTTGTTGTTGCTATGTTAGTAGATAATTATCTTGGCTAGTCTCACACTCTAAACCCTATCTCTTCTGTGATGGACAGCACTAAAATCTCTGTTTAGTTTTGCTGTTGTCGCTTATTTGTTTCCTAGTGTATTTCACAGGCCAGCCCAAGATCTGGGTATTGTTTATATGAAGATTTTTCAGGTTATTTCTTTGTGGCTTTCTCCCAGATTTTCTGCTGCTGTGGTCACTCACTTGCTCCCCTCTGGGTCCTTACGCTAAGGAACACTTCCAGTTTCTACTGAGTTTTAGATGTCTATATGAGACAAACTGTGAGCTGCCCTCAGGGAAAGAACTATAAAAATGAGAAATTCACCAGCGTCAATCCTTTCTTCTAAGTCTTCACAGTATTCCACTTTCTCTGTACTTTTGCTCAGCAATGCCTTCTGGTTATTTTTTAGATTTTGTCTAGAATTTATAGATGTAATTACCAGGTGGGTTGCCCAAATAGAAGCTATTCCGTCATCAATAGAAGTACAATCCTCCTGATTCTGGAATTCTCTTAATATATTTTGCGATTTCCAACTGTTTTTCACAGAAACATAAGACCTCAGAAGAAGAAAGCACAAAAGTTGCCTTTATGATCCCCTGTCCTTAGAAAAGAATGCATAAGTATCCTTCATATCTCCCACTCACTTCCTGCTCCATGAGAATCTTCAGCCCTTCCTCTTTGATCATTCACATCATTCTGGTCATACTTATCCTGTAGTACTAATTACTGTATAGTCTGCCTCCCATTCTAGTGTTTTATGTACTGATCACATTTCCTCTTCTAAATTAAAACTCAGTAAGAGTGGAGACTGACACTCATCTATCTTGGCACCCCCCCAGAGCACCCAGAACTTTGCCAGCTTTCCATTAAGTACTCAGTATATATCTGTTCAATGATTACAGAGAAGTGCTAGATAAGATAAAAAGGATAGGCGTCTGACTTTGCATAAGGTAACTTTAACAAACATCTAGCAGGTTGGTTCTTTTAATCAAGTTTCTTTCCTGAAGGAAAGACCCCTCCAAGATGAAATACTATTTGCTGACCCACTGGAATGTGCTGATAAGTTACAACCTTTCCTGGTGTGCATGCCCCATAAATCTTCATAAAACAGTACCTTCCATGTTTCTGCTCAAAACCTGAGAAGATTCTCCGTGGATCAGAGCAAGAAGTCTCCATTTCTCTGCCTGGTTTTTATGGTGGATCTGAGACTTTTATTTTTATTTTCTTCTGCTTTCTAACATACACTGCTGTCATTAGGCAAACATCTTCCCCTGAAACGTGTGGTACCTTGATTTAGATCATGGTTGAAATGTCTTTATTGTACTCATCTAAATTCTACTCACCTTTCAATGCCAAGATTAAATTTCCTCTTTAAATTAGCATTCTTACTTTTAATTCTTGACGCTCTCACAACATGTTCTTAACTAGTAAGCACAGCTCTTTAGAGTAGACTGTCACAGCTGAAAAGGGTTACAGAAATTAGCCCATCACATTATGCATTTAGCAGGTGAACTTGGACAGAGAGTTGTTAGTGATCTGCCCAAGACAACTCAGCTAAATAGTAACTAAGTAAGGACAGGAATTGACACTGCCTGATTCAGTTGGGCCTCACTATATCTGATGTTTGGTTCATGTTGTCTTCTTTGCCTGACTCAATAATGCTACATCATGGTAGTTTAGAAAGCAAAAATAGTATATTCTAACAATTTCCAAACTTTATTCCATAAAATATATCTCAAAGTAATAAACATCTAATGATATATTCCTTACTGAATATTCTGTCAATGTACTAAGGAATAACTAATTTCACGTCAACTGATATAACCAAGGAAGGAGGTACTATGAAGTAAATCATGTGCTCTATGGTTGGAAATAAATACTTCAAAACTATAAAATCAAAGAATTGATAACAATTTTTTTTTCTGTTTAAGGAAAACCAAGCCAATTGGTAAGTAAATAATAGAAATCATCAGTATTTAAGCTATTAAAAAAAAATAAAAAACATACTTTTAAAGTATTTTTGTTGTTGTTGTTGTTAGGTGCCATCGAGTCGGTATCTGACTCATAGCGACACTATATACAACAGGAGAACACTATTGTCAGTGCTTCTCTGCTGTTCGTAGGGTTTTCAATGGCAGATTGATTATTGGGAGCGGGTTGCCAGTTCCTTCTCCCAAGCCTGTAGTACCTGGTGTTCCCAGGAGGTCTCCCATCCAGGTACTAAACAGGCCTGACCCTGCTTAGCTTCCGAGATCTAATGGGATCGGATGCCACAGGGCTACTGCTGCAGGCCAAAGTATTTTATAGTCATGTAAATTGGCTAACCTAGATTTTTTTCTCTCAGCACTTTACCAATCATTTCATCTTGTGTTTACAGAACTACTAATCATTTAGTTACTTACTGTTGTTGTTAGGTGCCCTCATGTCTGACTTGTAACAACCTTGTAAGGTTTTCAATGGTTGATTGTTTCAGGATTGTTTCTGGAGGGACTGCCACATCCTCCTCTCATTTTTGAGGTGCTGGGGATCAAACCTGGGTTCTCAGAAAGTGCAGAGTGGCACTCTACCAACTGAGCTAAACCTCAGCCCAATATACTTATTAGTAAAGACAAAATTAGACAATTTGCTTTAAAAATTAAAAATAAATTCTATTTATTTTTCTTTTAATTGTATTAATATGTTTTTTAACTGTATTTTATTTTTGGCAGTGCTAGGGATTGAACCCAGGACCTTGTGCATGCCAGGCAAGTATTCTGCTACTGAGCTGCATCCCCAGCCCAATTCTATTTTTGAAAAGTTAATGTTTACCTTAACTTTAAAATTTTTTAAATTTATCATTGCCTCAGCAGTAACATATTTCCTCTAGAGAATGAAGTAAACATTAAGTATTAGTTTGCCATACTTTCTCCTAAAGTAGAAGTGACCTTAGAAGTAATATGAGGACTTATATCTACCACTAGATCTGCTACACAAAATAATTTTATCCCTGAGACAGAGAACATATTGAAAGTGGACAGTTCTTGGTATACTTGATCATTCTGTGAGACCTTCTAGGAATCCCTAGCCACTTTCTCCCCATGACAGGGACCAGAAATAGTTTTAAACCATTTTAGCTAACAGCACAACATAAAGACCGAAAAATGAAAGAATGTTTTCTCTCTCAGAGAAGCTCTAGGTGCTTGTAGTTTTAAAATGGCCACCACAGCAACAGCATCAAAGAAGCTATTCTTGTCCCAGTTTGGGAACTGAAGCTGGTTGGGACTGTACTATCTAAATGTTTGTCCCAAAACAGAAAAATTACCATGGGAAGAAAGTAGGAAAATGTTCTCCCAGCCCAGTTTTTCTTCACTGCTTCTGATTCCTCCTCACCTCTCTTTTCATTGTGGAAATAACCAGAATTATTCTCAGTGGCTACAGTTTTCAAATTTCTAATCTAGCCCCTCTTTTATGAGCATTTCTCTAAGTCTTTTCCCTTTTTTCTTTAAAAATAGTAAAACACAAAAAAAGGTCAAAACTTTTAACTCAATATATAGTGATTTCCTTGGAAGACACAAATCAATCAACAAAGTAAAAACCTCCAACTTTACAGAGAATTCTTTTTGCTTTAATGTTTAAAATTTCAGAATAATGAAATAAACTCAAGTAAGAAGCTACTCATGTGCACCTTACCACTTTAAGTTAAATTATGGTATAGGCCAATTATGAGGTTTTGTTCCCAAAAACTTTACCATTCTATGGACCCATATGAAATAGGCTGGGTCTAGATGTGTACAGTGAAGTTTTACACCTAACTGAATATGTCCTGTATTCCTCTCACATACTAGCCTGCATTCCCTAAATTGATATTGCAAGACAAATGGAGGACTCAGTATTGGTTGAAAGGGAAGACAAGATGTACATCAAGGTGCTAATACCAAGGCTATGACTCTTTAGCTTAAGGGTTGACTAAGAATGCCCAGAAACATTGGAAAAGATTTCCTTAATAGGACCCCAATTGCTCAAGAAATTGTAACAAGAATAGATAAATGGGACCACATCAAATTAAGAAGCTTCTGTACAGCAAAAGAAACAATTAACAGAGTCAAGGAAACCTCCACGGAATGGGAAAAAATCTTCGCATTTTATACATCTGACAAAGGTCTAATTACTAGAATTTATAAGGAACTCAAGGAAAAAAAAACCCAAAAACCAAACAACCCAATACACAAATGGGCAAAGGAACTGAGTAGACAGTTCTCAAATGAAGAGGTCCATAAAGCCATGAAACACATGAAAAAATGTCCAGTATCCCTAGCCATTACGGAAACGCAAATTAAAACAACTCTGAGATTTCACCTTATACCAGTAAGAATGGCCAAGATCAATAAAACAAATAATAACAAATGCTGGCGAGGTTGCGGCAAAAAAGGAACACTCTTACATTGTTGGTGGAGCTGTAAATTGGTCCAACCACTGTGGAAATCAATATGGAGATATCTTAAAAAAGTGAAAATAGATCTACCATATATGACCCAGCTATAACACTACTGGGAATTTACCCAAAGGAAGATGGGTCATCATACCACCGAGACACCTGCGTCTCCATGTTCAATGCAGCGCTTTTCACAATAGCAAGGATATGGAATCAACCAAAGTGCCCTTCAACAGAAGAATGGATAAAAAAACTATGGTATATATACACAATGGAATACTATTCAGCAATCAAGAAAAATGAAATAGGGTCATTCGCAGCAAAATGGATGGAATTAGAGAAAATTATTTTAAGTGAACGAACACA